>SNQJ01S0068763.1:29550-48711 GCA_010110895.2 Picea sitchensis | reverse complement strand
GCTGATTTGACATAACATAGAGCAGACTTTGTTAAGTGATTAACAAACATGTAGAAGCTAAAGGGGCAAATTTACTACTTTAATAAATCTTCCGTTATAAGTTATTTTCAAATCTGTTATATGCTTGGGAAGTGTTCCCTAAGAGTTGGAAACTTTGTTCCATTGGAGTACACTTGTTTAGTTTTAATTTTCTTGGGCTAACTTGTGTATTTGTTTGAAAAGAAGTGAAGTATATGTTGCTCAAATCTGTATTTTAGATTCAGCCCTAATGTTGGAAGTTCACAGGAAATAGATTTGGGAAGCTTCGAGGTTGAGGTGGAATTTCTGAATTTGCATTAATTGCATAGATGATAGGATCCATAAATTTCTACACATGTGTGCACTCAACTTAAATAGGAGAGCACATAAAACAATATTTATGAGAGCATGCAAAGTCAGTCTTATAATTGAAAATAGTAATTTACATACATCTAAGGTGATCCACAAAATGGAGAATCCCAACTCTAGAAATTATGCCTCCACTCATGATGATAATGCAATTTGAAAAATGGGGTCTGTTACATTCAAGGTGGTCATCTGCACACAACAACTTTTAATAATGGGAGACAAGCTGCTGCAGAAGCCAGCTAATAATGCCCTCTATTCGGAGTTATTACACACAGCAAGTTGGAACAACATCTCAAAGGCACAGTCTAAGCATGACCCATACAGTTAGAATGTTTCAATCTGGCGATCTCATTACAACTCCATGACTTCCAGCGCGTTACTCCAACGCGCCAAATACTGTGACTTATTTATTCCATGTAATGCATTTCCCGGGGAAACCCACTGGGTACTACCCCTCACTCCAAGGATGGTACCCAAGGTAGAGCTGGATTCTTCAGGACTCAAGTCCACGTCAACAATCAACAATTGGCTCATGAAGAGAGAAAGAATGTCATAAAGTGGGATTTGAAACCGGGTGGAGGATAGCAACTTTCCTCTTAGCCACTCGAGCTATAGCCAATTGACACATAAAGCTTTATTACAATGTTAGTAAAATAAAGCACTAAAAGACAACATAGGACTTCATATCAAGATCTAACAAATCTTTGGTAGGCACCCAAAGTGGGTCCATTTTCTTAAGTATGAACTTTTATTTATTAACTTATGTAAATGCACATTAATTGAGTGTTCAAGGAGAGCCTTTTCATAATTTTGAGGTGGTCTTTCATCCTGCATCAGATATATATCATGTTTTGTATTGTATTTGAAGAATTACTCCATTGATGAAATGTTGCATTGGTTTTTTGCACTACTCTCAAGCCTCACTCATATATTTTCAAATGACATTGAATAAAGTATCTCTTATTTTGTTGTTGAATTTGCATTAATTGAATGTTTGGTTGGAGAACATCTCTTATTTGTTAATCAATTATGTTGTATGTTAGATTAAAAAAATGGAACATTGCTCTAAGTTTTCCTTGTATTATGTTTTTCTAGGAGGAGTCAGAGCAACGTCCCCACAAAATCAGTTTTTATTTGGACAAGCAAGATGTACCAAGAGTTCAAGAAGAACTATTTTCTAGATTGAAACAACGCGGGGTGTGTGAATTTACTGCTTAAATCTTCTTTCCATCTTAAACTTTGTCAACTACAATATAGAGAGACCTGTCTTACATGGAGGAGGCTGGTTTAATGAATGTGTTTTAGATTTCTCTCCGCTCTGATATTTAATTTAAATTTAGTATTTCAAAAGCATCTATATTGGTATGTCTTTGAGATCTTTACATTTGTTAAACTTTAGTTGCTCAGTTCTTTGTATATAGTTGCACTATTAAACTGAGTTATTGTGGCTTTCCCATAAGAAAAAATGATAAAAATGAACATCCTAGTAATGTGAACAAATTAAAGGACAACTTATTTTCTTGAGAAAAGAGATGGAGATCTTCATATAAAACTGCAGTCAGAATAAAGACAAAGCATGGTAAACAAACCACCACTAAATAGGCCCATTAAACAGAAGTCTCACTGCAACTTAATAGCAGGACAAACTGCTTTTAATAACAGTCCGTTCTATTAGATTAATAGTAAACCATATTACATAGACACAAAGGGGTGCAATTGACAAGAAAGAGCAAACACAAGTAACTGAAGAAGATAATAGCTATAAACTTAACTATCAGATCTTATACAATAGCAATTACCATAAAATATTTGGACAACCATGTTATCACACAGTTTGTAGTTAGGATTGTAAATGGATGAAGAGTAGTCAAACTAGAATAACTGGGATTAATCCCACCCAATGTCACCTCAATGGGATGGTTCTTTCTGTTTAGGGAGGCCAGGAGACATCCACATTGGTGACTTAGGTTTTGAGGAGAGGCAAAGGATTTAGATAAAGATAAAGTTTACCCCTCACAAGTCTTTCAGAGGCAGAGATCCGGCTAAGCCAATAATAAAAGTATAACAAAAGAGATACACCTACACGAGACAAAGCAACAAAGAAAATGATATATGCAAGCTTACTCACTTGGTATGTACATGTAATAATGACTATCTGATACATATAAGCAGTTGAATAATAAATATTGACTTGAAGTCAAATTGTTTATAAAATAACAATGATAATAAATGTCACCCTTCTTCAATAAATCTTTGAAAACACATTGGCATCCAATGTAACAATCAACACTTAATGAAAAAGGAGGGTGCCTCACTCCTCATTATTGACATTCACTTGTGCATCTTGAGCTCTAGAGCCAAAAACGTTTTGACGGTTTTGGGAGAACAAACCCTAGAGATTGGCTATTTCAGTGGTGAAGATTCCACCTCTGTAGTCAAGCTTGGTGCGAGGTTTCGACTAATTCCTCTACTTAGTTCTACAACTGACTCTGATTCCTCATCCATTGGAGAAGAGAGGCAATGCATAGTTTCTAGGGTTTTCCAACAGGAGGGCGCACTTGTTAAAGGAGAGTTATTTGATCTAGAGAGAGAGGGAGGTTTGGTGGCAGAAACCCATTGGGATCTGATTGTTGGGCCTCGGGCGCCTTGCTTAGCCCATTTTGGAGAGGGTTTTCTTGGCATATGATTTAATTGGATCCTGGCACGATTTCTAGTGAAGGACGACGCACTGCATCAGGGAGATTCATTCATTTGAGGTGTCATAACACCTCCAATCAGCCCAAGACTTAGCAAAGGGGTTTGTGTTCCCCTGATCTACTGTTCTACCAATTTTGGAGAGATTTGGAGGCCCTGGGAGGGCTGAAAATGCAGTGCTTCACGACCCTGAGGAAGTCATAGCTCATCTTAGAGAGGGTTCAATATTGAAGGGGAAAAACATTAATCTTATCTTCCCTAGGTGTTTAGCAGGTTTGGCCTTTGGAGGCTTGTATCTTCTCTTCTTGGTCACATTTGAGGTTATCATGGAGTTTGTTGAAATAATGTAACTTCTAAAAGTATTCTTAGTATTATTAGTATATTATTTATAGGATTAATCCCATTTTGGATTAATCATGTCCAGTGAGTAATATTAGGACACATTATCATACGGTTTGTAGGAAAGGTGGAAAGCTTGAGTCAGGGTGGCAAATGTGAGGGAGCTTCCCCTGCCCAGCCACTCTATAGAGGGGGGCTCTTTCTATTTAGGAGGGCTAGTCAAGGGAGACGTCCCTAAAGTATCTAGGTTTAAGAAGGGCTAAAGGGTAATAGGTGATCCAAAGGGGTTCCCTTTCTGAGATTTCTCTTGCCAAGTAAGATAGTCAGAAGGAAAATCCACTTGACTGATGCACACATTTTGTGAGACAAAACCCGTAAAGCTAGAATATATGCATGCAATGGATTAGTATATCACTAATAAATGACTATCTTTCAATGCATATGTGAGCAATAGATCAATGCTATTATTTGACGAAGTCAATGATAGGCTGAATAAACAAGAGATTGATATCACTTCATCAACAAAGCAAGATAAGCATTCAGCGTTCACAACTTAAACCTTATTATTGGTATCCAATGCAAATATTGTCACATATAATGTTCAGCATCACCCTATATTATTCTTTAGGGTAGGGTATAGCATTGACTAAAATAAATAGATCAAAGGTGATGACAAAGAGTGAAACGTTTTGTCAAATCAACTTACATATGCATTAAATAGCTCAATGTCAATCAATAGAAATTTTGCCAAAAGTCCACAGCGATTCTGGTTACAAACAAGGAACAAAAGAGTGCTGGCGTTGGCCCTATATAATTTTGTTTTATGCGGGTTTATTTTGGCAAAGGGTGGGCGTTTGACAAAATCCAATAACCGACAAAAATACAATTTAGCTTTCCCGGCTATGATGAGAGAAGACAAGTAATTTGCAACCTATCAAGCAAAAATTCATTTAAAAGTGAACATCAACTTAGGGTTAGTCTTTATACTAGCTAGGGTTAGGCAGCTAGGTTAGTAGGGTTGCAGGTTTGAAGTAGTTTGAAAGTTTTGATGAAAGGCACCAACAAGCTCCAAGTAAAAGTTCTGGGCCGAAAGTGCCTTGGGTTAATAAAGTCAATGGAGAAATGGCTAATGGTTTTAGGAAGGATTCAAACTTAAAGACAAAGAAGGCTAGGGTTTGGGATAGGTGGCTGCTATAGCAAGGCCACAAACCCCAAATTCAAGAGAAGAGGAACGCACCTAGGTGCAGCTAAGGCTAGGCCTAGAGCTTCCCTCCTCTCCTTAAGACCTTGGCAAAGCGGCAAGCTTAGAAGCGTAGATCTGGGCTGAAAAGTGTTGCTCAATACCAGGCTTCTCACAAACCCTAGAAGTAAACCAGGTGTAAACTAAATTAGACTGGATGCTGCTGAATTTAATGTAAAACTAGCACAAGACAAAGAGATGGCTGGGTGCTTAAGCTAGCAAGCTGAGCTAAACCCTCCTCAATCCAATGGCTATGAAACCATGCTATGGGGACATGAAGCCCACGACCTACTTGTGTGTTTGGCTCTAGGGTTGAAGGTTAAGCAAATAACAACAAGATAGCAATAAATGCAATGGTAAACAACAACCATTCACTCAAGAGTTTTATTGAAAAACACTTACAAGATCCTTGAAGAAGCATTGACGACATTCCCTAGTTGTAAACCAGCTTCCAATGGCATTAGAGCACTTTTGCTTCCAAAATTAATCTCCCAAAGAGGTTCTTACCTCCAAAGAGAACGAGAACACAGGCAAAGAGCTAAAAGTCTCTCCTCCACAGTAGAGAGCAAGTTATGTTATGTTCTAAAAGAGGGAAAACATCCTCTATTTTATACAATGCACGACCTTCATTTTACAAAATAGGTCAATAAAATGGCAAACAAGACTAATAGTTCATTATCAGTTATTTGTCACTTTTACATGCTAAATGCCAATAATGAAGCCGAGAAAAATCAAAGTGATCAAGCCCCTAAAAGGAGGCGTTGGCCCTTTTAGGGCACAGTAACCACACAATAGGCAAAACGTTACCCCTCCTGGGGCTCAAGCAACATGCCACACATGCCAAACAAACCCAACACGCTACCACATGCTCCAAAAAACGTCCAACAAGCCATGGTAACGTCCTGTCCATCAAGAAGAAAACGTCCCATCTGAAGTGGGTCAACCCCAATGGGCTGGCTCAGCCAAAGTGTCCCTAATGAAATTTCCTTCTTCTTCTCAGGTGAAAAAAACCTCGATCAAGAATTGTCTCATCTCTACCCCTCTAACGGGGTCTCAACAACCATCTAATGGGCTCTTGAGCCCCATGGAGGTCAGAACTAATCATCCCCATGTGCCCAGTCTCTGGTGCATCCCGCAGGGCATGGTCTCTTGCATCAAAGCTTCCTAAGCCCTCGGGGGGCTCAGCAGTCCCTGAACTATCATGGCAGTATAAATCGCATTTACCATCCATTTCCAGGTATCAAATATGTCCATAACACCCCCTATAAAATCATACAAGAGCTCCAAGACCATACACAAACCCTGCCTGAGCCAAAGCAAAAGACGACCCTATTAGATATGCAGAAAGGAGAGTTTCCATAGGGTTAACAAAACCATGTGATGTGGCTGATGATGTATGAGACTTTACAGGGATGTCTAGTCATAGTAACACCAAGGGCCCTGAGTCCTATGGGCTGTGGGTGCCGCTGTGGGGCATTGTGCAGAGTCATGGATGCAATTTTTCCAAGCCCTGTTACGCCTTATCTTTTATTTGCATTTTTACTACAAGCCTTGTGAAGAACTGCAGAAATGGGTGACAGCCGTTACCACTGCATCCTTAGCGAGAAATGAGAGGCTGGCTGGAAGTGATGAGACCGCTTTTCCTTTGGCCATGCAACCCAAAGGTCACTGCCCCTGGTTTGTTGACCGGATGGTGGCAATGTCATGCCACTAAATACTTATGAACATAATGGGCGGCTCATTGATGAGACCTCCCATCCTCTTAGTTGGATCTTGCATTTGTTAGTTATCCTTTTCTTAGGGTCCCTCAGTTTCTTGAGAGGCTTTTTATCGCCTTATCAGGGATCCCTGGGCAAAGCAACTCTAGGTTTACTAATTTTCCCTGTAAGCTTTTTATCTTTTACATTTTACTTTTACCCGGGCCTTTAGCCCCTTCTTTAAATAGAATGAAGATGTACCGGATGGTCATCCTAATGGCTGAACTAGGGGAATGGGATAGATAGGAGTGGGTTTTAAGATGAAAAATTGATAATATGAGGGGAACGGACGATGGTTCAAACCGCCTTTGGTGGCTACCCAAAACCCCATGAATACCAACTTGCTAAGCTACCCAATCAAATTTACTAGCGATTGGTAGTAGATTAGTGTAAAATCAGCGGTTATCTGAGAATGAGATCTAATGCATACATAAGAGGTTATAATGATCAAATACTTATTTACATACCATGATACCTCGGACCAGTACCTCATGGAGCAAGAGCCTTTTCGATGCAAGCCCAAGCCCCGGTGATGATGGAGGCATTTGTCTGCTGTGAGACAAGTCTGGTACAGGAAAGAAGAAGAAGATGGGCCCTCAAGGGACATACTCAAGTCAATCTGCTCTAGTACTACATGTCTAGGACCATGATGGCCTCGAGACATGATCTCCTGAATTATCCCTAGATCACAGGGGATAGCAGGGACCAAAATCCTTTTGCGGATTGGCCAGCGGACAATTGTAATAGGCAAAATTCATTGCTTGGTTAATTAAAGGGGCTACGTGTGGTTTCCCTTACCCGAGATTAGAGAAGTCGACTGCGCGATGAAGAGACACTTCACGTGCTAGTCTTGTATATATATAGAGGCTAACGCCTCACTTTTCACCACAACTCACTTGCTCATTCTTAAGAAGAAAGATGCAACACAGTTGGAGAGAGAGAAAAGAGTGGCACATCTTTTGGAGAGGACTATACGTATTGGTTTGAGTTATCTCTTGACAGCATTGTGGCAATTTATGATAAGGAAGTTTTCTTTGGGTTTTCTTCCCCTAGGGTTTCAGGATAAATGTTGTCTCTTGTGAATGTGTATTTCGGTGATCTTGCTTGTTCTTATGTTACTCTTATCTGGCTGGTAAGAACTATAATAATGGCATAAACATTAGCAGTTTTGTTGCTAGATCTGGAACATCTGTTCCGGATCTATGAGATCTATTGTATTGGGATCGCTACTATCTAAATAGAATTCGGATCGAAGTTGTTTCTTTTCCATTGTGTTGAATCTCTTGTATCTTGTCATTGGATGTGTTTATTAATGTATTCTTGCCACTTGCACACTGTAAACTCCATATAAGCTCCATAGCGCCGGCCTTGAAGATCGCAAAACAACAAACAATAAACCCAAAAGCTCGACTTCCAAAACCTAAGTTTCCAAACGAAAGAGGAGCGAGCTTAGACATTACAAGATAAAGGAAATGCCAAATTGAGTGATCCTTTCTGAGTCCTGTGATACTAATATCATTAATGTCATTATCCTTGAACTTCTCGAGTGTTTACGCGTTGCGGCGTTCTTCTCTTTCACACTTCAAAGCGTAGTTTCATGATATTTCCTTTCTCGATATCTAGGACTTTATTCTTAGCGAGGATGAGATCAATCCTTGTCTTCCATATATACACGAAGTTAGAAGCTCCTTCTAACTTGTTTTCTGATTCCATAGAGTAAGTCATGGCTGCTGACTTGGTCAACTTGACTTTGGCTTTGACTTTGACCAACTCAAACTTGATGCAGCAACTGGCGAGAACGGGGAGGTGCACTAGGCTAGGAGCACACCAAGCTATCACGAAATTAGGTCAAACGCTACTTAAGATGCCTCAACAAGGGTTAGGAGTTTCGTTGATTCTGCTGACAAAGCTCTAGCTGCAACTTACATAACGAGCATGGAAATCCTCCCCAACCCAATCTACCTTCCGATTGGTTAAATTTATTCGAAGAAGATGAGTGTGGGCCCATAACCTAATGCAAAATAATAGGTGTTCTCGTTTCCTAATAGACAATATGGTATATTGTCACCCAACTACATAAACCTTTATTGCCGCCTTAGCACACCCACAGGACACGGAAGAAATCTTCAATCCACTGTGTCCTTGGGGCAAGTGGGGATTAAAAGTCTTTGTCACCAATCCCTCAACTCTCAGTCTAGGCCCATCTAGCGAAGCCAAGGGGGTAGTCCCTAACAAATATACTATGGCTTTTAAGCTAAGTACGAGAAATTAAAATCTAGGAGTTTATTACTTTTAAATCACTAACCATAAATTGAATAAAACATGAACAAATCATTTACCACGATACATGTAAAATGAAACATTAACTTGCATCAAAGGATACTAAGAAACAATTTTTAGGTGCAAATTTGCATTTACATTAAAGACCATAATTGTAAAATTGAAGCCTGTGGCTTTGCTTAATGTGAAAGTTGAGACCAGTGCTTTAAAGTGAATTGTGGGCAATGTATTTCGTGTGTTTTATTAAGGGTAGATTAAAGTTCGATTAGTGAAATGGTTTGGAGCCTCCTTGGAGGTTAACTCTTTGATTGGAAACTTGTGGAGGAACTTTACCGAAACCCAAATGGTCTGATAAAATTCACTCAGTGTTGGATGTCCAAAGCGGGTGGGAAGCCAAGTCCCGAGAGGGGCCATGCCTCGAGGTCACTTCAAGGCGTTTTCCGCACATCAAATTAACAGGCTGGGAGATTTCCCTAATTAATCTATCAACCACTTGCAGTATCGTGTATGAACTTACTCCCAACGGATCGAGACAGCTACATGGCCCCGGAGGAGTCGAGGAACAACTTTCTTGAGAGGGAATTTGGTTATTTTAAGGCGAGAAATAAGAGTGTATTCATTACTATATGCAGGCCGGGGCCCACTTCAGTCATTTGAGGGCGGTTATTTGCCAAATTAAAGAGAATCTTGAATTAGTAATCTAACAATTGGTATTTCATTTGCATAAATGGAAATTGATCTAAACTAACAAACTATGCAAAATTGACACAATCACCAAAACACTGCTTCCCCCAGGGGGGTTTTTGAAGAGCGGGAGCTTGTAGATCCGCTTATTTTATTATGATTTTTACACAATGCTTATTGGAATGACTTGTGACCATTCATTAGGGGTCACAAGTCTTTACAACGTTTTACAAGTGTTTATTGAAGAAATGGGTGCTCCTGGGGGTCTTGGATGCTCCTAATCCGCTCAAAATGGACATAAATTCCTCTTATCTGTTCACATACCTGCACAAAACAGCGAGCAAGCGAGGGCTAAAGATGCCCAAAACACTTTAGAAGTGACTTGGGTTATAAAAAACTCTAAAAATCTAAGTTACTTTTGCAAAATTTGGCAAAATTTAACTAGGAACTCAAACTGAAGCTGAACATGGTCTTTTGTTGTTGTAAAACAGAAATATAGAGGCACTACAATTGCCAAATATAGATTGGCTTTAAGAAAAGAAACTGCTGCTAACTTATATAAATTTTTTGGAAGAAAGAATGCTAAAAGGGGACTTTTCCTATGCTAAGATCCAATCAATTAGATGAAACTTGAAAACACAACTTAGATCTATTTGTCTTATGCATGGTCTTAGATATTCAGAATTTGAAATAAGGATGAATCTAAGCAACTTGCATTTCAATAATGTCAAATTTTAACTTTTCTTTGAAGAGAGGAAGGAGGAGAGTAGCCTTGGAACCCTTGGGCAATGGAGTCTTCTTGGTATGAAAGAGGGGATATTGTCCTTTTGAATCTTGAAGATGAGAGGATGCAAAACGAAACAACTTCCCTTCAAGTGGCAGGATCCTACAAGCTTCAACACACTTACAAACACAGCGTCAAATAGTAGTATCCTTTACATATAAAATATAGAAATCATGTTAATCAAGCAATAAAACATAAATTCTTTGATTACATGTGAGAATCAACAAGATTTAAAATGGAAGCAAGCTTAGTAAATCTTATTTAAAGAAAGATAATTTGATCTAAAAAAAGCAAACAAGTTCAATAGATAAAAGCTACAATTTAACAATTGAAATACAATGCATCAAAGCAGGTTTCACCTCATAGATTGGTATATGACAGTGAGCATCACACATGAGATCCACACCAAGTTGACCTCCAAAGTCTTTGATTTTATTCAGTGAAGAATATTACCTTGTTGATGGCACAATAGCTCTTCTCTCAAACCTTCCAACTAGCAAATGGGGAGAGAGCTCTTTATTCTCTAGAGGGAGCATGGCATCTTCAAGGAGGGCGTACCAAGTGGTATGCAATGGGCTGCCAAGGGTGTGGAAGTGGGCTGCCACCTCTCCCCACTCCACACAAGTGTCAAAATAAATCATAAACAAAGGGGAGGGCACCACCTTCATCAACCATGGGCTGCCACCTAAAGAGGGCACCACCTCTCCAAGGCACCTCCTTTAACATCCTCGTAGCGATATTTCCTCCGCATTTTCAATCTTATAGTTCATTTTCATTTTTAATAATTTTGCAATTTCAATTTACATGGTCTTCATATACATGTGTCGTTGATGTTGTTTTGGTGAGATGTTTGTGATGTAGGGACAGTTAGGTTTACCATGCTCTCCTTTTGTTTAAAGATCAAGCACCCGTCCCCACATGGAGCCAATGTTACCCACGGTGCACAAAATTTGGATTTCTGAAGAACGTAAAAGATAGGCAAGCGGAGTGCTCATACATGCAATTCAATGATTATTGGTGAAAAGGAGCCCCTTTCAGAGTATTTCCACTATTGTAATAAGTGTTCTAGTATGAGAGATGTAAAAGGCTATTGGCCACCAAATACCTAGGTACGAGCATGTACTCATTTTTTCACTTGTTAATTATTTTTCTCCTTACCTTGGTGAGAAGATTAAATAATTTCGAAGTTTTTTCACTCAAAACTGACCCCAAAGTTGGAGTATGTGTTGGCAAGCAGGTTTTGGTATGGAAAATCCAATGTCTGGTGTCAGAGTGTATATAAGCTCATACTAGAACGTAGTGTCCGGGTTATTTGGAAATTACAACCAAGTCTGATAGGTTTTTTTAAAAAGTTTTAGCAGTGTTAAATTCCATGAAGTGGAATTTATTAATTACGAGTCAATAAATGTAAAAAATAAGGCATCAGGATGTTGGCGGATACCATATTCTGATCGTTTTAGGGTCCAGGCATGGTGTAAACCCCTATTTCCATCTTCGAGGCTAAGCGTTGATTATAAGCTAAAAAGTCAATTTTAAGCATGGAAATGGGGTAATTAATTGAGTTTCCTGAATTTTAGGAAAACTTGAAACATTGATTTAAAAATGTTTTGGTTTATAATTAATTGAATAAACATTAAAATAAATCCAATCAATGAAGAGTCGATCTCTCATGTGGCCGCCTTCCGCCCCTAAACTCACACCTCTCCCCTAAGTGCAGCCCTACCTCCAGCTCATGCGTAAGCTTCTCCTCCTAAATTAATGCCATTCCCAATCCCCTCATGCACCACAACCCTAGCATAGGGATCTCCACCTCCATGCCTATTTAGGAGAGGTCGACCCTCTTGGGAATTGGGATTGAATGCAGGTAAAAGAAACTATGTAATACTTGTGGAAACATTTGAGAATAAAGAAGACTTTGGGCACTTTTGTTGTGGATGCTATTTGTGGATGCTTGGATCTAATCTAGTTTTTATGAGGTAATCTGTATCTTGTTGTTTCAATCTTGTGTATCTATTTTCAAAGGCTTAGAATGTATGCTATTATGCAGAAGGATAAGATAAATCTATTTTGATTCACCTTATTTCTTCCTTAAATCATAGACTTTTTATATTGCATGCGACGTTTTCGGCTAAACTAACATGCATATTTGAGTTTGTTTTGTAGGGAAGACCTTTTAACAAATGTTTGAGGGATTAGGAAGTACATTGTTGAGGTTGTTTTTCTTTCAAGTTTGGAGGATTGATAGGTTGCTGCTTCAACCGTCATTGTCCAAAATCTTCAAAGGATTGAACTCCCTCTATTCTTCATCAAAGGACCCCATCACCTATAAGCTTTCAATGCTTGAAAAATTAAAACAGGATTTTTTCTTCTCCCTCTCATTTCTCTTCAAAAAAACATTTGGTTACTTTCATTGCATGTTTAAGAATTTGGTTCTAAATCAAAAGTTTGAATTAGTTTCCTTTGCATTCAAAGTTTCTAGATCTCGTTAGAATCTTTTCAATTTAAAGTAGATCTAGGGCATTTTCTAGTTGTTTTTTTCTCCTAGATTTGAAGCTAATTAAATGCTTTGTTTTGAGTTCAAAATCAAGCTAAATAACTACCTTATGCTCGCTGTTGTATAACGGACAATGAACAGAAACAGTTAGAAGAGCCTAAATTTAGTCCATGCAAAATGCCCAAAAAGACCCAAAAAATCCACTTTTTGCCTTAGGAATTTTGTGAAAATCTTGATAAAATTTGTTTGTTTAAAAGTTCTCTTACTTATTATGGGTTTCTGTCTAAAATTTTGTTTCTTTGTTTTTCACGGCAAAAGCAGAGGATCAAGAGGAGTTCATGCTCTACATTTGGGGTGGATTTCAGGATTCCGAGGGGACCACAGGGGTTTTAACTGTTTTTTGGGGTTGTCCTTTCCCTTCAGGGAATTGGGTGTAAGTAGTTGAGTTTTCTTTCGCGTGAAGTTGTGCATGCTCTAATCTAACAATAAACTACACAAATAAATCAATATTAAACACACTACAAACACTCTAAACTGTTGCATTTTAAATCAATGCTTAGATCTTCATGCAAATCCAACTTAATCAAATCCTCGATCTACACTGCATAACAACTCCATTTAAGGCACTGGTTAAACATACTATCTATCTTTGTATTATGCGAGCAAATTTGATTCATTCAACAATCTGTCTTTCTTATGAGCAAGCACCTTTTGAGTATGATGATGATAAATGATTTTATTTCAAATAAATAAACTCCTAGAAGAATAAGTGTCTTTCTTTCTTAGATTTTAAAATCCTTAGATTTGTTTTATGGGGACTACCCCCCTTGGCTCCACTAGGAGTTGGCCCTAGACATAGGAGTTGAGGATTCGGTGACAACACCTTGACTCGAGACTTGCCTGCAAGGACACCAAATTAGTTGAAGGTTTCTTCCACGATAACCAGTTATTGGCATTAGGGCCGGAAACATGCACAAGTGCACCCAGAGCATGACATACGAATAGTGCAGGGAAATCGTGCGACCAATAGTCAACGAGGTGGCTACCTCTCTCAAAGGAAGCTAAGCGTGCAAGCAGAAAGTCTGACCATAACCAAAGAACAGTCTCACTTGCAACCACTAAAATACTCCTCCAGTCATGTGTACCACTACTCTTTATGAAGTTGTGAAAGTGTGTGTCAAATGGGCTCAAGTGCTCTCTTATTTATAGTCCTCCAATTGACCTAACTGGGTTGACTTCTATTTCCGGAGGATAATAATTTAATATAAATTATTCTCTTGAGCCGACTTGTCTTCTAGGGCTATTAACCAACTATTTAGGGTTCTCTTGCTTCGAATATTCTAGTCTCATCAAGGGTTACACATAGGGGTTAATGCCTCCACATAGCTTCTGCAAGTAATCTCAACAACAACAACAATCTCACTTGCTCTTGGGTAATTTCCTCGACAGGAATTCACTCATAGGCATAACAACCTAACTCTTCATGCAATATCCAACTCCAACAAGCCGTATTTTCATACAAAATGGTTTCCTACTCTTTCTCAACACTAAAGTTTGTTTTTTCCTCACTTCATGCTCAAGCGTAAAAACTAAACTCCTTGATGCAATACAATACACTTGCAAGCGTGAGCAAAGTCAACTCACTTAGTGTGTGTGTCCTTGGAGGCACACAATGCCTAGAGTTCGGTTAACCTTTGTCTATGATTGGAACCTCTTCCTTCTAGGCTTACTCTAGGGAAGCCAAGAGCATTAGACCCTAGTTACTAGATATGGATTTAACGTTTACGTTCTAGGAGTTAGTTTTAGTTTGTTAAAAGGCTTTGGGAAATGCTAGCCTAAGATGCTAAGGCAAAAAAATGCAAAGTGAAAGATTAACTAAATGACGGCAACCCTTTCCCTAAGTCAACTATGACTAGTGCCTAAGGTTGGGCAAAGGGGTCAACTAGAAGTTTGATACTAGCCTAAGATGCTAAGGCAGCAAATGCAAAGTGCAAGATTAACTAAATGACAAGCAACCCTTTCCCTAAGTCAACTATGACTAGTGCCTAAGGTTGGGCAAGGGGTCAACTAAGTTTGAGGGTGTTCAATTACCAAAATGTTACAAGTCAAAATATTTGAACTATCCCACAAACTAAAGATTTGAAACTACTTACACAATGAAAGATCAATGTTACAAAGATACAAGATGATACACAAGATATAAATTAACACGATATACAATGATGCCCAAAAGTGAGAGTTTAGGAAATATTCAACTCAAGATCAATCACATGAAGCCAAGCATGCCCCAATAACACTTACTCTATTGGACTGCTTTTCAATGGCAACCACTGAAGCACTCAAGATCCAAGAAGATGATGCTTCCCCAAGTGGGATACTCAACTTCTTCTTGAATCACACCATAAAAGCATAAACAAAGATGTATAAGTTTGTAAACTCAAATGCTCATGAAAATTTAACACTTAGAAAGATAAACCATGTGATTGCATGAAAGATTTATAAACATGAAAGTACTTGCAATGTGAGTTCCTAAACATTCATCTAAGATCCCCCAAACACATGGATTGTTTATGCAACTAAGTGGTTAGGAGTTTCTTAAAGATTAAGTAAATTTTATTTTTCCCTCCCCCTAACTATGTGTGGAGCCTTAAACCTCCTCCTCTTGTTGCCAAATAGCTGTCGGGTGCTCAAGATAGTAAGGCAACAAGGCCCACCCTAGCTTCCACAGTCAGCCCTGACAGTAAGAGTACTTCCCGGAGAGGACACCCATCTGGAGCGCCACGGGACAGTCCCCCGCCACTACCCTCCGTTGTTTTCCTCAAACCCGTTTTAGATGGTGGAGATGGTGGAATTAGGCTATCCTAAGTTGTTTAAAAGATTATCATGACTCGCGGGTGAGTCTTTAGGTGTGTTTGGAGTGTTTTAGAAGAGTTTTTAGTGTCCGAAAAGTGTGATTTAAGCCCAAAACCGAAACTGCAAAGTGCTTGTAAAGATGTGTTGTAAAAGTAAAGATTTAAACCATAAACACATGAATAATATGAATGTAAAAGCTCAAAAGATAAACATCATTAGGATAGCCATCTCATTCATCACCCATAACATGTAACTTTGCAAGAGATAAAGCAAAGGCAAGACCAGCTTGCCAAATGATAACAAGAAATAAACTTTAGACTTAATCACTCATCCACATGTATGCTAGCTCATTGAAGAAGACGTGCTTGAAAAAGAAATACTTGGCAAGATAAAAGAACTAGATCCTAAACCATTTAGTGATTCACATATGCTTGAAAAATGTAAATGGCAAAATGCCTTAAGAAACAAATGGGTTACACTACTTAAGATGAATTCCAAAGCATTAAACCATTAAGCATGACATTATGAACACATGTGAAAGAAATAACATGAAAGAGATGAAATGATAGATGTGTAATGACTACTCTAGATAGATTTTAAACCATAATAACATGTAGATCATTAAAACATTACTATTATCTAGCCTCACGATTTTGGGGATTACTCTCCCAAGGTGTAGGCAATATTAGTTAAACAATAGAAATGAAATAGAAATATTGCAACAAACCACTCACAATGGCCAAGGTGGAGGCAAGACTACCATTGTTGGCCAAAGAGGGTTGAAAAACACAAGTGAAATTATTATTATTATTATGTGGCCACACTACATTGTCTTGTGGACAAGTGGGACAAAACAAATAAATAAACTTGGAAGCAAATCCAAACTAGCCCAACGATATTGGGGGGTTGGCTGGACCAGTCACTCACCCAAGGTGTAGGCAATGTAACATTTATATTGAATGATACAAAAATGCTGAAATAAAAGCAAAGAACTGAAATATACAAGGAGATAAAGTAAAGGATTCGTTACCCAACCAATGGAACCTCTTGGGGATGTTGTGAGAGTGAATTCCGGCAGCGTTTCCCCTTGTTCCTGGTAAGAATCTGCAAAAACCAGCAAGCAAAAGCTTGCTGGAAATGCTGCAAAACACAAAAAATGTTAAGAAAATTTTCTGGTTTTTACACAGAAAATTTTCACATGAAATCTCCAAGTTGAAATGTAAATATTTTTTGACCTATCTAAGAAATGTTAGCTACAACAATATGGTAAAAATGAAAAGAAATAGATCAGATCCAAACTAAAAGAAATGAGTGTAAGAAGGTTTTGATTGGAAACCCCTCTAAAGTCTCTTCCAACCAACACCTTAGAGATAAATCTGCACACTCAAGCAAAACGTGAGACAAAGGAGTAGCATAACATGGTAGAATAAGTTAATAGAATGAAGTACTTCACAATACTAACTACCCTACATATATAGATTAACAACACTAATGTCAAATGATCTACCCAAACAAACTAATTTGTTCAAGAAACTAATCCCAAATTCAACAAGATGCAAAATGAACAAGATCACCTCATGTGCAAGAGAAAATCTGATTACTCTAGATTGCTCCATAATCCTCCAAAGATTTTTATTGAATCCAAAAGGGAGAGCCTTGCAGCAACTAATTGCTCCAATGCTCTCAAGAGACAATGAGTGAATGTGAGATGGCAAGAGCAAGATGGATGGGGCGAAATTTTTGTAGCATAACGTTAGCTCAAAGAATGGCGAGTGAATGAGTGAGGAGGGGTTTCTTTTATAGCTCAAGAGGCAAGGTGAAGGCACTTGGATGAGCTCCAAGTGTCAAAACGCAAGCAAACATGAGAATCTCAATGAGGGGGGCGTAACTCCTCTTGGAGGGGGCAAAAAAAGAGTGAAATTGAAGAAATGGAGGGGGATTAATGAGAAAAAAGGAGTGGGATCATCCTAGGAGGTGATGTGGGGGTTAAACGGAGTCATAACTTATGAGAGGGGGCCCCAAATAAGTCACAACAACCTCCACCAAGGAAAAACGTCAATCCGCCTAGGGGGGCATGATTTTTGAGTGTAGAAGGTGGGTAAGGGGTTAGAATAGTGAAATATTCTATGTTGTAAAAGTTGGAAAAACCCTCTTGTTTTGGTGTTGACTTTCGTCAAACACGTGGCATGATTTTGTATTTGACTGCTGAAGATGAATTTTAAATGGAGAATGGTATATTTCTTCGTTTTGCTTGCTGGTTTTGATGGTTTTTTAACCCCTTATACCTCCCCAGTGAAGTGCATAATGTATTGTTTCGACATTAAGCAAAACCCATAAAATAATAATGAAAGACAGTCACATTTAAATGAGCAAATTAACCAAACTCAGGCTGATTTTATTAAATAGCAAGGGCTGAGTTTATTACAATCAAAATGAAGTGAAATACCTCTCAAAGATGAAGAGGATGACTGATATATGGAACTTGAAACCTCAAATTACACGCAACAATGAAAAGATGCCATAACTGCCCACACTTGTTGATAGAAAGGGGACGACCCATGTATATATTGCACACTCAGCTGATAGGGATGATCTAGCAGTCACAACTCAGCAGTATACCACTCGCCATGCAAGGTAAAGCCATCCAACAGAGGTCAAACCAGCAACAACTTCACCCTTGCCCTCCACGCAGCACCATGAGTAAACACGCAACACTTGGGGATGGGAAACACGGCCAGCAAGAATAACACGCAGCCCAATAAATGATAACCAGCAGAGATAACAAGCTAAGGATCACGCCTAGCAGAGATACCACGCCTTGGAAGATGAAGAACTCAACCTTAGTGGAAAACACGCAGCAGTATAATGAAGAATGCGCCCAGCTCAAAGGAAACGCCCAAACCCTCCACACGTGCCAAAGAAAATAAACGCCCTCTCTTCCCAAATCTGAAAATGAAGTTCTTTCTTCGATGAAGCTTCTTGAATCACAATGCCAATACCTGCAAATGAAAAGCCGGAATGGCTTCTCCAATCTCACGGCTAGGGCAGATAGTTTCACTGCCGAATCCGAGCACCGAAATGGGTTTCCAGCGGAAACCCTCGCTAGCTCTCTGAGCTCTTCTTAAAACCAATTTTCGAAATGAATAGTCAATAATCTGCTTTCCAACCCTCACCTGTCCTTTTACTCTTTCACTTTTTCTTTTTTTCTCCATTAAAATATTCATTTAATTAATATTTGGAGAGAAATACCCTCAAAGAGGGGTTTAATATTAATAAATTCACTTTTCCTAAGTTTTCACTTTATAATTCGAAAGTGACTTTACCAATATCATTTCCCTAACTCATCCGTCTAATGGTTTACGGGAAAATGTGTAAACCACCACGGTATTCTGACTGCCTAGGAAAAATGGGACATTACAAATAGGTTGGAAAAGGTTGGGAGGGTTAGGTTATGCTTAGGGGGTCTCTCTCTAACCATCATTTCAACATTTCACATCATCTAACTGATTATTACAAAAATTGACATTTCGACAATGTCATACTTAGCAATTAAAATTGTTGTTTTAACTCACTGACACTCCGGGTGGACAAATGCATAGCAAAACTTGTCAGACTGAGATGAAACTTGGTATATGGGTGTAGGAGGTGC
>SNQJ01S0068762.1:0-11624 GCA_010110895.2 Picea sitchensis | reverse complement strand
TAATTGTAACATGCAAAATAAGAAGTCGGCCCCATAATATATTAAAGAGGCCCCAGAATATATTAAAGGTGGTTATAACCACCCAGAAGAAGAAGTTGGCCCTGCCAGTGAAGAGACACCTCCATCCACACGTGCCAAAGTTGTATAAATAAGGAGGCTAGCACCTCATTTGGACACACACTCACTTGTTCATTGAGAAGCAAGTTTCAAAGCTAAGGTTGGAGAAGAGAGAGAGAGAGAGAGAGAGAGAGAGAGAGAGAGAGAGAGAGAGAGGCACATTCTTGGGAGAGGATTTTCTATATTTGTTTGAGTTATCTCTTGGCATTGTATTGGATATCTATAATAAGCAAGTTTTGTTGGGTTTTCTCCCCCATGAGGGTTTCCTAGGATAAATGATGTGTTTCTTATGATTGTGTATTTCTTAATGATCCTATCTTATGTTGTTGTTATCTAGTGAAATGCAAAGAACTTTAATAATAGCTTAAACCTTAACAGATCAATCCTCCCCCCCCCTACGAAACAATGGTCTCCATTGCGTTGAGTGCCCAGGGAAGAGGGGAAAGCATTTTATGAATCTGAATCTTGGTGAGTTGCATGCTTTGTTGGAGAAGTTGTGTTGCTTGGTCTGTGGAAGACTGCCACACACTTGTTGCTGGCAGGGTTGAATATGCTCCACCAATCTGTTGTCTTTAGGTTTTACAAGGCATTGTGTAGGCACCATTGTAGGTGAAGAAACAATCTATTTTTGCTGGATAAAAGGTGTTGAGTCTGTAGTGGTTGTAGCAGTCTTCTGTGCATCCTTTGAACATACTGTGAAGAGGATGAATTTTGTTGTATGAGAGATTACCTTGTGACATTGTTTTGGTGGAGCAATAGTCAGAACTACCTCTGATATCCTATAGAGCTGACCTCCCAGAGTAATAATGACACTAGTGTATAGAATCATAGACAACATGACGTCTCCACATATATGGTTGGCCCAAAACAACATCACAGACAATAAGAGGGGCAACATCACACACTACCTCATCCTTGAAGGGTTGGATGCCATAGGACAGGTGGCACTGTTGATTGACACAGAGATATCGTCCCTAGTGAAGCCACCCAGTGTTGTATGGTTGCAGGTGTGGTGTTGTCGACAACCCTAACTGTTTGATGACCTTAGCTGGGATGAAGTTCTTCTAGCTGATGTTCTCAACAATGAAATGCAACGAGGTCACCTTCACCCACATCTATGAATGGAAGAGGCTCTCCTCCTCTTCAGGATTTACTGATTCTTCTGGTTGAATTGTTGTGATCGCAACAATAGCAGTGGGGTCTGATTCGATGAACTTTCTGTTTTCAATATTTTCTAGATTGGATTCTGAATCAAGGTTTTCCTCTGTGTCTTTGACCTTGGCCACCAATGACTGTTTCGAGCAACATTCATCGGTGTTGTGCCAGGGGATTTTGTGGAAGTCACACCACTTCCAAGTGTCATTCTTCATCTTCCCTTTACCCTTTTTGTCATGTGTCTTGGAATGGTTGTCTAGAGGATGTTGGTTAGGGTCGTCTTTACCGTGCTTTGGTTGTTGTAGATTTGTAGGCTCGAATTCCCATTTGTTCTGGTGCCTAAATTTCTGCTTGATTTTCACAACATATTGATAGACAACTCCCAAAGATGAGATGTTTAGGAAATCCATTTTGTTTTGGATGTACCTATATAAATCCCCACGGTATTTCAGAAGCACATGTCACTCGGATTCTTTGATACCCATCTTGGTGCGCAGGGTATGGAAAGTAATTTTGAACTCCAACATTGTTTGGCTCTTCTCTTGTCGCACTGTGGTCCATCTCATGTACTGGTCTTCATAGTTATCAATAGGATAGTATTATTCTTTGATTGCATTGTTATGGGACTTATCGGTAAATGAATACATAAACAAATATCCCTAGATCCACCTAGATCTAGAACAAAACATAACAGAATATGACGCTTTCCCTAAGCTCTAATCATTGAGTTTACTATTTAACAAGAGATAGGCAACATACCGTTTAAGTATCGCTTCTTCTTACCGTTGTTATCCTAGCTCCATCCTGGTGCTCCTGCGATATTGAATCTGCAAGGGAACACAAGCCAACCAAAGTGAAAGCAATATAATATACTCAACGAGAACCTATGTATGTGATCAAGGAATCATACAATAAAACAAAGCAAGTTTTATGGGAAAGAAACATATCACTGTATTATATTAAAGTGAAAGTGGAGATTACAACCAAAGCCTTGATGTCGCAAGGTCCCCTCTCAATGACCCTTTGCTCCAACACACACTTACTCCAATCTTGAATGAAGAAGATCCACAATGACTTGATGAACTGAAATGAGGCTCTCAAGAATGATCCAATGCAGAACTCTCCATACAATCTTAGTCTATTCCACCTTCATTAACCTTAACTGACCTTAGCCTTTTCCATGAGAAATTCCTCTTTATATAAGGGAAGGAGAGATGGTTAAAGAGATTAGGATGATACCACCAAATCAAAGAAGCAAGTAAGATCCCAACCATACGGACACCACCTCATCTTCTAGAAGATCCCCTTCTAGAACTTTCATGAAACTTGACCTTTTCTTACTCTTTTGACATCGTTGCACCCTAGATATAGAGCATCCTGCAGAGACGTCTCATCCCAGCTTTAGAGTAGAGGGCGACGATTAGGCATTGTCAAACCCTACATATGGTGCAGCTTGCGACGACCTTCTTTAATAGGGTTTTTGAGAAGAGAAAGTCAGTCACTTTCCTCATGAAGAAAGGCTCTTTTTGGGAACATGAACACATGTTGTCAATGGATCACTGGGATGACCAAAATAATGTGTAACATAATGCCCCCCAAAGTATGAGGTTGGAACTCGTGACAGCCAAAATACGTTGTAGAATGTGTGTGTCGGAAACAAGGAGCACATCGATCAGGAACCTGCAAACAGTCAAGTATTAACATAATAATATACCATCGTTCGAGGTAGGCATTCCCATACTCAAATTACAAAATGTCAAATGAGTCATGGCCACTAAATATACATCGTGGATCCATGTCATCGTGAATCGACATAGCCACCCATAATACATTGTGGATCTATGCACTATAATGACTCAAATTTGGACATAGCCACGAGACATACAAAGTGGATCTATGTGTCAATACAAATCATGAATACTCTGTCGCAACCTGGAACAGAATGGTATGATCCAAGATCTTCATTTCCATCATCCCTAAGTACGAATATGACCATGCGATTACAGATGTCGAAGTCGAACATGGTAGAAACCACTTGATTACCGGTCAATAATGAAAACCATTAGCAAGTGCAAGGGAAATCACCATTTATATCAATGACTCCCAAGGTACCCTAGTACAATCCAACGGATGTGAGTTGAATTCAAATACTTGATGAAATCTCCCAATCAGGGGTCAATGATGTGAACCCGCTGTTGGAAGCGAAGAGACCTGTCATTGAGGCATGCATGCTCTAAGGTACTAAATGATTTCCAAGTCTTGTTCGTAGATAATGAGTTGAGGTCGATAGGAGAAGACTCGTCACAAAAGGGCCTTAATGTATCCCCCATCAATGACACAAAATAAGTAACGGATTTGAAGTAGATCAGAGTGTGAAGTGATTTGAAATTGACTCAGGGAAGGCCGACATGGTAGAAGATTTATAACTGTAGATGGTCGACTCAATAGGAGGCTTATTTAGGCTGGAATTCTCTTGAACATATGGATGACACAACAATAGTCTTGGCAACATTTACTCAAGGAGGACCCGAAATATGCACATGCGGATGGTCACACGCGAGACAAATGGATTTCCCAACCCGGATACAATGGTGAAGGGGGGTGTCATGTTAAAGAGTGACTATTACTGCCACTAACACAAATACATAGACACATTTCTTTCCCAATTTCCCCCCACCATTTCTGGTGAGTATCTCTTTATTTTTATGCAAGCTTGAGGAGGATAACATATGTTTGTTGATGTAAGCTCATCCTTCCGACGAGTCCCTCGGAGTATGTTTAACGAACCCTAAGAAGGAGTGGTTCGGTCCCATATGGGTCTTTTGATGTTTGTTTAACGAATCCAAAGAGAGAAAACTTGAGGGTTTTTCATGTTTAGAGAGTCTGAAAAACACTTAAAGAGAACTCCATCAATTCCTTTTTCGTAAATTAAACCAATGAGACTGAAAAAGTGATAAGCTACCGCTCATCAAATGTTTTCTTCAAATATTTTTACGAGCGTGAAAAGAACAAGGTCGTTCGACAATATTTTAGTTTTTTAACGGAGAGTGAAAAGAGCTTAAATGATACTCCATAAGTTTCATTTTTCGTGTTACCATTACCAGTACGAAAAAACGACAAAAGTATACTCGGTTACATTCTCATTGATTTATGAGCACGAGAAAGAACAAAAACTAAGCTTAGTGTTTTTCCGGAAAAACTCTAAAAGGATCTGTACATGCGACAAATGTATAAAAACAAAACCAAAAAGGCATATCCTTGTTCAATGTTTCACTCCTAGATTTTTCATCTGCAAAAAATCAAACACTTGCAGCATCGTTAGGACTTTAGGGTTTAGGTGAAATATATAAAATATTATAAAATATAAACGAAAAAGTGAAAAAGTCAATAAAAATGGGTAAAACTTCATTTCACTATTACATTTGTTATTTCACCCAAAATTTGTTCCAAAACCCCCTATGTACCTCGATTTTACACTGTGGATTGCAGAAGGCACGGTTGATCATTCGACGAACTGTCTCCTCAGAACAGGTAATTTTCATCTCTTTCAACTTTTCATATATCAAAATTTGCTTTATATTGGTTAAAAATAACTTTTTGAGTTAAGTTTTCAAGAGTAGCTGTGCACAGAGGTCGTCGCAGGCGCTCTATATTGAGCCCTGCAATGACTCTGCACTGTACGGAGGCCCAGGCCTACAACGTGCACAATTCAAAAAGTTTTTTGAGATGTATCTGTCAATAAAAAGTTTACAAGGAGAATTTGAAGATACTAATTTGTCTTTTATGTTCCATTGCAGGTTTTCCGCAGTAAGAATGTTGGAATGGTGAGAGAGAGAGAGAGAGAGAGCACGAGAAGGAAGAATACTTTTTCGGGAATGACCCAGGAATGGTAAATGCCCTCCAACAGTGTGGACTATTAAAATTCTTTAAGATCTAAGGCATGAGGGCCCATCTGAGGTTACTTGAATACCTAGTTCACATGTGGGACGTGAACGAACATACATTCTGTGTGGGTGCTCACATTCTTACAATAGATATCGAGGATATCTACTTCTTGACCGGGCTATCTCGTCGTGGGTCCCGAGTTACCTTTACAGGTAGCAGGGGGGGAGGGGGGCGAGCCTATGAGCCACTATATCAATGCACATTGTGTGCCAGGTAATCAGAAGCATAGCGGCAAAGTCACTATAAGAGATGTTTGAGACTTGCCTCTAAACCATCACGTGCACGATAGGGAGTGCAGCTCCCCATATGGCTCTTCAAAGCTATTTCCAGTATGCGCTGGAATGTATGGAGCCCCGAGTTTTCAACTGTTGTGACGGTGTTCTCAAAAGTATGAAAAAACAATTGACCAAGTGTAGGAGTGGTGAGCTGAAACAATTTGGATACAGTTCGATTTTGGTGTCCTTCTCCTTGGAGAGGGTCCCATCTTTATGCTTGCAGGTGGAGTGGGGTATACCTACCCCACATGATCCAAGAATGAAGAGGTGGGTCGACCTCATGGCACAACATGTAACTGGTCCTATCATTAAGTATAATGATGTTTTCTTTGACTAGTTGAGGACCCAGATGCTTATGGTCGATGACTATGACTATCCCTATGCTGGACTAGAATTCCGTGGAGATCCAGACATGGTTCTTCCTGAAGGTTCCCAATGGGGGGACATAGGTAAGAAGGACTTTTTGTTTTTATGATGTTTTGTGATTTTTTAATATAAAATGTTTTTATATGTTGTTTATCCGATGACTAATAAAATGCTCTTTGATGATGTAGACGTGGGACCTTATCGTCGTCCCGGTTCATCCCCCATCCATAGGTGAGGAGAGAGAGCTGACGTAGCAGGAATAGCTGGTGTTGACTACAAGATCCTAGAGCAAAATCTAGAGGGGCTCACAATGAACATCTAGGATGTCTCCATCGACGATATCCCAAGGCATTATCAGCACCACATAGTGGGCGTATCTGCTTCCATCGATCGACTGCTCCATAGAGTGGCACAAGAAATTGCATGTTATAGCGAGCAACATCCTTGATGCTCTATTTTTATATTTCGGTTTTTGGACAAAAAACATTTTTTGTAAAACTTTTATCGTTATATATATCTGAGGCTTCTACTGACTTACTTGTTGTATATACAAAGTGTGATTGGATTTTATAAATGTCTCAAATGTTTGTCTAACACATAATTGGCCAAATCATCTGTTAATGTATTTAGACATCTAGGAATGTATTGATATTCAATGTAATCAAAATGACATTCTAAGAGGCGAATTCGTAAGTATACCCTTAATAACGTAGGACTTCGAATGGAGTAAACACTACTCAACTGTAGGACTACTAACTGCGAATTGAGTCATATAATAAGATGACAGATTCCAAGTGAAACAACGTCGGTCAATAATTCGATGATTGCACTGTATTCCGTGATATTGTTAGTTGCACGACCAAGGCAAACACCATGTAGACTAATCAATTCATCTGTAGGTGCATAGATTGCCCATGCAATGAATGCTAAGTTCTGAGTATTGCGACTAGCGCCATTAGTGAAGCCAATGTAGGGTAGCGAATACACCGACATCTGGAAACCAAGCACAATGCAAGGTAAGCAACTGAAGTTCGAAAACAAACAACGAAAAAGCACACAAAGAGTATGATACACTAAAATACAAACACTCATGCAAAAATGACTTAAGCATAATACTTCTTTAAGTAAAACCCATTTCTGGGCTCACTCAAAGGGATTCCATCATAATCAACTAGCTCATCAGCTCACTTCTCCAACACATGTTTGACAATGTAAGGACCTCGCCACATGGTCTCGAATTTACTAGCCCCTAGCAAATCACAATCTTGCTTGTAAAGGAGAACTAGATCACCTTCAGAAAAAACATGTGTCTTGACATGTTTGTCATATTGTGCTTTAATACGTTTCTTCTAAGTTTCAATAACTAGGGTGGCATCGCGACGGGTTTCGTCTAGTTGCATCAAATATAAAAGACACTCCTCTTCAGCAGAGGTATTGGAGAGAAGTTCGACGACCAGTTTCAAAGACGGTATTTCACATTCAATCGACAAGATAGCTTCAATACCATAACCTAACTGGAAAGGTGTGAATCTCGTGGAAGACTTAACAGATGTCCGATAGGCCCATAATGTTGAGAACAACATCGTGTACCAGTTTGTCTTATGAATTCCTATCATCTGTCGAAGCATAGTCATGAGAACTTTGATAATTGCTTCAACCTGACCATTGGCCTGTGGATAATAGATGGTTGAGTTTTCATGGCGAAGACCCAACTTTTCAGTAAATTCAGAGATCATAAAACTTCGAAAATGACTACCATGATCAGTAACAATAGCTTGAGGGACACCAAACCAAGTAATGATATGATTGAATATGAACAATGCTGCAGTTTTCCCGGTGTTATCAAATGTAGGCATCGCTTCGGCCCATTTAGTAAAATAATCCACAACTACAATGATGTATCCATGCCCCCTGACCGAGTGAGGGTTACATGTCATGAAGTCAATGCCCCATTTGGTGAATGGACCAACGAAAACTGCAAGATGTAAGGGAGCAGGATGAGATCTTATCTTGTTATTATAATTTTGGCAAGCATGGCATTTCTAAACCGTCGTAATGCAATCCTTAAACAAGGAAGGCCAGAAATAACCTGCTTGTAAGATCTTTTGTGTAGTGGTATACTCAGAAATATGACTGCCACGTGCTCCGGAGTGACAGTCCTTCAAACTTTCTCAGTGTCATCGTAAGTGAGACATCGTCGAAAAATGGAGTCAATACCGCAACTATAAAGGGTATCACCACGAATAATGTATTGGCAGGCTTGATACTGTATACGACGACGATCTGTACTAGATAGATTATGCCGGAAAGTTTGATTCTAGAGATAGATAATAATATCTCTGTACCATACGTCATCAGAACTGATCATAAAAAGGGATTCGTTAGGCAAGGAATCCTCTGCTATATTTTTTGTCTCAGTGGAGGGAAGGTCACATATCAGTTCAGCGAAAACCAAAGATTTATTTGACTTAGCGCATTCAAACTCCAAGTCAAACTCCTGGAGAATCACTATCCATTTGGAGTACTTTCCCCCTAGCAATTGTCGGGTAAGGATATGTTGCATAGGGTCGCAATAAGAAATAACAATGGTTCTGCGTAATAAGATATAATGACGAAAAAGTTGAACAACTTGAACAACTGCCAAGGCCAGTTTCTCCACATGTAGATATTTGGTCTCGGTAGTCGTGAGACTCCGAATCAAATAGCATATCACATGTTCGTCATGCGAATCATCCTCTTGAACTAAGACCATAACAATGGTAGAGTCTGAAGCAACTATGTAGAGGAAGTAATCTCGGCTATAGTCAGGGGGAAACAATAATGGTGTACGGGTTAAGGCAAGTTTCAAAGCTTCAAAGGCTTTGGTTGCAGTATCATCCCATATGAACTTGTAACCTTTCTTGAGTAGCCAAGTGAATCCTTTCGTCAGTTCAACATAATTGGCAATGAAATGACGCAAAAAGTTTGTCTTCCCTTGCAAACTTTGGAGTTGGCATAGTGTGGAAGGAGGAGGTAGATTAAGGATAGCCTCAACCCTCAAGGGGTCTACTCGAATCCCATGTATCGACACAATAAAACCAAGAAGTCAGCCATACTCCACACAAAAAACACATTTGTGTGGGTTTAAGTGGATACGATAATAACGACAACGTACGAAAATGACCCTTAAATGTGTCGGGTGATCTTGGTGACGCATGGAATGTGTCGGTAGATCGTCAAGATAGGGTTGCACAATGTGCTTTATATCATGGAAAGCATAAGACATAGCATGTTGAAAAGTCACGCTAGCATTCTTGAGACCAAAGGGTAATTTCCGGTAGGCAAAGGTTCCCCAAGAGCAGATAAAAGCGGTCTTGTGTTGGTCTGCGGGTAAAATATTAATTTGATTATAGTCGGAGAAACCATCCATCGACGAGAAGATTTCAATGTAGGCACAGTAATCAACGATTTGGTCAATGAAAGGGGTTGGGTAATTGTCCTTAGGACAAGCCTTGTTGATGTCCCTATAATCTACACAAACACGGATGGTACCTTGTTTCTTATTCACCGGAACTAGATTGGATACCCAATCAGTCAAAGCCACAAGATAGATAAAGCCAACTTTAAGAATTTTTTCAACTTCAAGCTTGATAGCAACAACTTTGCGTGGGTGTACTGGGCGAAGTCTCTACCGAACGGGTTTAGCGTCCGGGTATGTCTTGATCTCATGCACAACGATATCAGGATCAATACCTGGCATTTCTTCGTAACTCCAGGCGAAAACGTCATGAAATTCTTGGAAAAGGGCTTTATAAGTGTGGACCTCATCAGTAGAACATGAGGCCCCGATATGAACATTCTCCACGACTCTGGGCTTAATGGATATGTCGAGAGGGATGGTAGGTGAAATGTTACTCAAGTTCCCTTCGTACAAAACATCGTGTGTTGACTCGGGAACTGAAGAAATGACAACAACGGTCGATGGAGTCGAAATCTGTTGGTAACTCTCTATGGTATCACATTCTAGGAAGAGAATGGAGCGATGATGCCCATCGTCCCAGGGAGTGTCTTCCATAGACATGACTGCCATGATCATCTCATCCATAAGAAAAATCACATGAAACAGATCAGGAGATGAATCACAGAGAGAGGGAGAGAAGGGGGTTACCGATTGAATGGCTTGGTAAGCGGATTCGACTGGACTTAAAGGCATCTTGTTGTCATAAGGAAGGTAATCACCAAGGCTAGGTACGAACCATGGGTCATATGACTCAGGGGTTTCATGAACAATGGTGGATATCATGTTAATAGAGGCAACAAAAGGAGGGGGTATATAAGGTGGTGGGATTGGAAATGTACCCATCAAATTTGAATCTTTCAGAAGACCCACTCTGACATTCTCGTAACTAGGAGGTGTCTTCGAGAAAAAGGGAATGTTGCTAGTACGAGAATCAAAATTAAAGAAGGCCAGTTGGTCAATAGTAACAACCTTTCCTTGGTGCGGGAAACGTAACACATAGAAAAGGGTAGACACAATTGCACGCATGAAATCAATCCAACTACGGCCACGTAAAAGGTTATAATCAAGAAGCGCATCGAAGACCTCAACCTCAACATTGACTGATTTACCTTCCAACGTAATAGACAACAAGGGAAGAACACCGTAAGGTTTAAAACCTGTACCATTAAAGGCCTTAAGTGTATTGTGTGATTCGGTGAGGGCGGAAGAGCCAATAGATTTCCAACAAGTAACAGACATAATGCAAGTCGAGGCTCCTTCATCGATAACGATTCTACATATATTCTTGTTTTCAACAACAACTTGGATCTAAAATGCTAGCTGAGGAGCAAGCCTTGGAATGTGATCTTCCAATTCAAAGATTATTAAATTGGTATCTGTGGGATCAATTCCACCAATGGCCTTTAACAGTGCCTTTCGTTGAGTAGGATAACTTTGAAGGATTTCGAGAGCTGACATTGCGGAGGGTGCTTGCACAAGATATTCTACAATATTGTAGTTTTGGGCAACACGCGCGCGAGGATTGAATGCAGACTTTCGAACAACGCCCTTGAGAGGATGGTGAAGAATTATATCGAGACCCAATCTTTCGAGATGAAGAGGACCGTTGGGAGGTGAAGTTGGGGGATAAGGTTGAACCAACGAAGGTGGTATATCATCAAATTTCTCTTTTGACGTAGAGTAATCTTCGGCTTGAGTTGCGATTGCAACTTTGTTCTTTTTAGAGTCACCAGTAAACATAAGGACATAAGATGAGGTAGAAGGAGAAGCTTGGTCATGAATGACCAGTTGGGATTACCACTGAGAAGGGAAAGGTTGTGAAAAAACGACAGGTGTAGAAGGTTTCCCGGTCCCTTGGAGGAACTTAGTAACCTCAACATGTCTTAGACAATCTTTCATGTAATAATTGTCACCACAAATAAGACAAGGGTAACAAGGTTTACATTTATCTCTCTCATCAGCGGTTTGCGTTTTGGCTTTATCAGATTGTGGATTATTATTCTTGTCCTCTTTGTTCTTACCCTTCCCTTTCTTTTTATTTTGATTTTTCCCGATAGGTGTGGATTGGACGGTATTAATCTCAACAGTCTTACCGGTGGAAGGAGTAGGAGCAGGAGTGTGTTGTATATTAGAATTATTAGATTTGGGATTGGCGTGACCGTCGTGCACGGATTGGGTCTCAGCATGAAAGGTGCCAATCACACCATCAACATCATGAGAAGCTGTTGGAGGTGTTGGGGTAGGATTTGTGGAAGGACGAGGAGCGT
>SNQJ01S0068761.1:44592-65710 GCA_010110895.2 Picea sitchensis | reverse complement strand
GCATCGAGTAATATTGGACAGTTAAATCCTTGGCATGGATTGTTATAAAGGAAGGGGAACTACATTAGATTCATTGTGCAAGAAAAATCACTCTAGTAGTGATTAATTTAAAGTAAAAGGGGCCTATATATATAAAGAGATAAAATGGTGAGAAAGGGGCTTATTACAGGCTTGGAAGGGGACCTAAAATACATACAAATCTAATCGCTCGCTAATGGAGGGGCTACATTGGTGATCGAGTGCTAAGACTAGGGGATAAAGTTGAAGATCCAACATGCGCTACCAAGAGATAAGCAATCAACAGTCAACAACGTAGTGCTTTATGGGCTTCCCATATTAACATCTCATGATGCATATCACATCGTGAAAATCCCCACTAGTTAATAGAACTCGATGACGCAAGGGTTTTTTTCCCATGCCACGTGGATATATATAATTGATTTCGCATAGCTCAGGGCCTTGGGAAACCACTTGATTGAGAATATGATACCACCTATGGTATCGTGGAAACTCTCTTACCGTATTTTGACCCGACACCCAGTTGGATGATGATAGGGAAAACACTTGGACACCTAACCCTCCACCTGGACATCTACGTGAACAAACATGGAAATGACACTTGTGCAGGGGTACACTCCTTGGTGCATGCTCATGGTGATGATTCACTCTGACCACGATACACTTGGCCCAATCGGGTGTCAGCTTTCCCTGATAGATGTGCCACATAGGCTTCCACCTAGACCAACACATGTCTTCCATGTGGCAATCGTACCTTTATGACATCATCAATGATGTCATCCAAATTCTTGTGCATTTTTCAAATTTCAAATCTCTCGCCAATGTAAAAGTGATGTGTTCTTTCGAAGCATATAAAATGATAAAAAGGATTTTTAACCAATGATTAGTGCAATTGCAGCATAATCAATATCTGATGCCTAAGTCAAACCCTTGAAAACTTAACGACAACCTCTACATCCCTCCTATAATCGCTAAAATAGGTAATTCAAACTACCTTGGTCCCTTCTTTTTGTCTATCTAATTAGTTGTTCTCGTTAAAACTCTGAAATGAAGTTCAAAGTGAGCCTTAGCCAAACTCAAAAAGCACCAAAGCAATTGACCCTTCAATACCATCTGGAATATAGAGAGGGGGATGTTTTCGACATCGCTTTGTCTTATCCTGATATTTACCAGTTAATTCGAAGGGTGCAAGTTGATGCTAATGTCGAGAAAGATTATTTGTTCCTATGGGAGTCAAACCTAGTCCGGTTTGTTATTCCTCAAACCTATCACTTTCCAGAGCTATTCAAATTGTGTGGTGAAAATTATGATGACCACAAAGAGCACATCACTATAGCATATCACACTAGGATCATTTTCTCAATCTCCAGAGAGTCAATTTTCCAAATACTCCACTTCTATGATTTTGTTGCCCAGGAAACCCTAGATGATGATCACTTGGCTGCTAGGTACCAGACATTGTCTCAATTAGAAAAATATAATATGATAGGTAAAATTTTAGTTTCTAATGCTCCAATCCCATCTAATCCCCCTCCATATCATTCATCTATTTTCCCATACCTAATCAAACAAGAAATCACCATGATTTGTTAGGTGTTTGGTTACGAACATGATAACACTTTGGATGAATCCATTTTAGGTTTGTTTTCAGTATTATGTCCTACAAAACCCATGACCATCAATAAATTTGACTATGCTGAGTTCTTGGTTGGGGTTATCAATTATCAATTGTCCACCTCTCATTCTACCAAATCCTTTAGGTATCATTCTTACTTAGTCCATTTGATTTTATCCAATAATGTTGCATACTTTGAGAGTCTAGGAGTGAAGGTAACATATGATATAGGCATACCTAAGCCTGTAATTGAGTGGACTGGGGAAATAAGAAGGAAGGAACACAATCGGGATTTTACTCTCTATGTCAACAAATTCATTAGTGCTTGCTACACTCTGATTCACATGTTGCAGCCTCCCATAATGTTTAATTATCTAAAGAAATTGATATAACTGAGTAAAGATACGAATACATGAGATAAGTGTCTCTATGAAAATTACACACTAATCAAGGTCTATGGTATTGAAAAAGAACCATATGAGCTATTAGTTTTCTTGTTTCCAAGGATATTTTCCTTGGAATACATCAGGAAAAGGATGGTATAAGATCATCATCACTTTGCACAACACAGGTGGGTAGTCACACTCAAGTTGACAAATGAAGTGGGTCCATTCTTGGTCAAATTGAGAACTGCCCTAAGTTTTGTGGAAGAGATGATCTAGTAGTTTGATCCTGAAAAAGAAATCAAGTGGATATATGATCTACAGGTTGTGATTACTACCAAGAGGCCTACATACAAGCATCAGTCTAACCCTGTCATTGAATCACTGTCAATTTAGAATCATGGGAGGAATTAAAGAAGATCTTATTGGAAGAAGTGAAAAATTGACCAGTTGAAATATCAAACTCAACAAAGTCCTCCCATAATTCTCACAAGTAGCAAGTGGTCTTGGGGAAGAGGACCTTTTCAGACTTGAAATCTGAGATGGAAACTAATGACAAAATGAGAAAAAAACCTAAGAATGATGAAGGGTTGGATATAGAGGATATTTTATCTAACACCTTGAATAAAAGAAAAGGTGTATTGCAAATAAAAAAAGGATATAGCGAGGAAGGCTCATCCCCTACTACTTCTCCTCTCTCAATAGGGAATTCTCCATCATCTCTCATATCAGTTGGAGAAGTTATTATTTCTACTTCAAAAGGATCATCTCCAAATCAACCAAATCTCTTTACTCATTACTAATATATTAGGAGGAACAATCAAAATATTAGAAGGGAGTTGTGCCCCCCAGAAAATGCTCAAAAAAATCTTCTTTTAGTCATGGATTATTAGCATAATACCTTTAAATTTGTTGTGGTGGAGGAAAAAGTGTCTAAACCCTGCACCCCTGCTAACTACAAGGCCACCCAAATTAATTTTAGGATGGGAAGTGTTCAACGTGGAGACATTGTTGAGTTGCACAAGAAGACCAATGACATGTAAAATAGAGGAGTCTTCCAATCTTCTTCCAGTGAGAAAAAGATTAGGGATATAGCTATCAAAATTGAAAAGAAACCGAAGCAAGAAAGAGTGGAAATGAAGGTTAAGAAAATTAAGATAGCATAATTGGAAAAGAATATTATCTCTTTGGGGATAGATCCTCAAAATCCTAATATTTGGATATTTAATGAGTCAAAATGCCAATGAAATGAAAGTATTGAAAAGAAGATAAATACCCCAAAGGTATATCATGTACAAACTCCTGAGCTATAATACAGTCATGAAGAGAAGGAGAAATTGTACCAAATACTTGTGTAAAGTAAACATATTGTAGAGATATTACAAGCAGAGAATCAATCCTTAAGAGAGAAACGGGAGAAATTTTTACAGACAGCTAAGGAGCCTAAACTTCCAGTCATTCGTTTGGATGTAGATGAGAGCCTTGCCAAGGTCATTTCATATCTAAGTGTGAAGGATATGGAGCTTAGAACTGTCACCAATAAGCTCAAATTCAATTCATCCAAATTAGAAGAGTTAGAGGGGCGGGCCAAGAGTAGAGAGGTACTCTTACGACAAGTAAGTACTATGAAGAAACAGGTTGAACAAGAACTAGCTCAAATGAAGCAAAAGGTCACAAGTAAAGAAGCATTAAGAGGAGCCAAACATATGATTTGGGCCCAAATAGAAAAAATGGTTTTTTAGAATTGGGCTCAATTTAAATTAATCCAAGAAGGGTTTGAATTTATTTCTACAGTAGTCAAAGAGATCATGATAATAGCCACATAGTTGGAAGGCAAGCCATAAGTGGCTAATGATTTAATTAAGTTCCTAAATAGTAGATCCAAGGAGGAGCTTAAATATATAAACATAGAAGATAGAACTAGGCTCATTATGGATGCCAAGATGGTTTTTGCTGAGAGGAAACACATGCAAAATACAGAGAAAAAGGTACATGAGCTCATTGGTGATATTGCTACATTTAAGAAAAAAATTAAAGTAGTCAACTTTGGGTTACCTAATTTGTGGAATGATGTTGGAGACCTCTATCTACAGAAGAACTATCAGAAAATTTTGAATAATAGGAGAAATGATGATAGTAGGTTTGCACAATTGGAATGACCCTTGAAAGGCCAATATATAATGGATATGTTGGCTAGAGATTTTACATTATTGTGCACTCTCAAAATGATTTTTAAGAATCTCCCTCCACCATCATATGAAAGATTCATTGATTTGGATTTATCGAGAAGGAATCTAAATCAATTAGAATATCCAATGGGAAAGGTATGGAAGAAGATGTGTCAATATCTAAAGGTACGGTTGCTAAGGAAAAGTCGAAACAAGTGGCACATGCCCAACCTCTTTATAAGGGTGATTTCTTGTTGAGATCTGGAACAACAAGTCTATGGCTGGGTGGAACAACAAGTCTATGGTTGGGTGGAACATCCATCCCAAATAGTTGGTTTCACAATTATTCTAAAAGATAAGTGTTTATCTATTTTTCAAAGTTATTTTATGAGTTTAAATTTTTTGCATTTTACTTTGTGTATGAGAATGAATTATATGTTGATGTGATGAATTTATTAGTTGCATTCATGTTTACTTTAGCATGATGTAGTTTCATTTAAATCAATGATAGCATAATGGTTAAATATGTGTGTATTCATGTAGCTAGTAAGCTATAGGGTTAGTTAGCAAAAAAAAAAAATATGTGTAATTTTGTTAGTAATGTTCCTCAGTTAAGATGGGGAATGTTACATATTGGTATTAGATCCCAAAGTTCAACACTGAGCTTGTATGGGTCGAGGCTAGTGCAATTTTTGCAAAAAATTGATGTTGCAGAGGTTCATATTTGATGTACTTGGGGAAACTGTTGAACCCAGAGTGAAATCCCCAAATTTATGAATAAATTCAAGTCAAAATTTCTCTCAGAATAATCGAGATCCATTTTCAAAGATTGGTAAAATGGATTTGATTGACGAATGAGATCCGTTTTTAGAGTTTGGAAAAATGGAGCAAATAAACGATCAAGATCCATTTTCAGAGTTTAGAAAAATGGAGCAGATCGACAGTCGAGATCCGTTTTCGGAGTTTGGAAAAATAGAGCAAATTGAAGATCAAGATCCATTTTCAAAGTTTAGAAAAATGGAGAAGATCGATGGTTGAGATCCATTTTCAGAGTATAGAAAAATGGAGCAAATCGACAGTCAAGATCCAATTTTAGAGTTTGGTAAAATGGAGCAGATCGAAAATCGAGATCCATTTTCAGAGTTTGGAAAAATGGAGCAAATCGACGGTTAAGATTTGTTTTTAGAGTTTGGAAAAATAGAGCAGATCGATAGTCGAGACTCATCGACAGAGTTGGGTGAAGTATGGTGAATCAATGGTCATGATCAATTTAACTTAGAGATCGATGGCCCAGATTCATCCTGGATTTTGGTTGAAATTTTCTAAGTATCAAAATTCGGAGTAATTCATGAGTGAATTTAGTCAGCAAAGAGAATCACCAATCATAAATTGTTGGGTCGGTGAAATCAATGAAGTGTTTCACTTGACCAAGAGAAATCATCAATCGTCAATGGTCGGGTTGGAAAAATCGACGTAGTTTTTGGTTCATCCAAAGGAAATCATCGATCATTGATGAAGGGAAAAAAGGAATATGATGTGTCATGCCATGTTAGCATCCATGTGTCATGACACGTCAACATCCACGTTTCATGCCACATCAGCCTAGTTTCCACGTCACTAAGAGAAATCATCGACGGTTGGGTCGGAAAAATCAGTGGAGTGTTTCATCCATCCCAAAGAAATTGTTGATGGTTAGGTCAGAAAAATTGGCGAAGTGAGTCATGCATCCGAAGGAAATCATCGGTCGTCGATGGTCAGGTTGGAAAATTTGGCAAAGTATTACAAGTCGATTGTCAAAGGAAACCGTTGATATTCGATGGAGTTTTGGATGGTGGAAAATGGACGGTCTTGGTTGCTTTGAGTTGGCAAGAAACGATTGATATTCATCCATGGGCTTGGAAAAGTTTAGTGGATCGATGAATGGGATTACTCCTAATTTTGAGATCAACGACTCAGACTAAAAGACTATTATAACAATAAAACAATCAATTTTCTATGAATGTTTTCAGTTTTTGAAGGTCATCAACTTGTGTAGGCATTTTGAGGGCCTAAAAAACATTTTTTGGTAGTCGAAATCAAGAGAAATGTGTGTACCTTTGTTACACATATTCTTTACTGCTTAAAATGAAAGAACCTAGAAAGAAGTTATGGTTGAAACAATGCAGGGTATATGCTTTACCCTGGTTTACTTCCAGAGGGAATAACTCCTTGATCACAAGCCAGTTTGGGACACATAAGAAATATATGGAAATCCCATGGACCATAGAAGATAGCCATGGAACCATATTTAGAATCTGGGTACCTGAAATTGTATAAAGAGAAGACACGTGTAGCAATAAGGACTTTCATAGACCATAATTTTCAGCTCGAAGCTCAGATTTGGGAAAATGAGCAGTCAATGGAAAGGTATTGAGGAGAAGAAGCCATATAAAAAAACAGATTTTTGAATTGAACACTACAATTTCTCATAAAATAATAAAATAATTTTGCAATAGTAAAATAGAGCAATGAGTGGAAATTGCAACTTGAGAAGGTTGTAACTTTTCACTTAGAACTCAGAATGGGGCATGAGTACAGTCGTTGGAGAGTTGTTTCAGAGGAGGATGGGTCAAAAGAATCATATTTTGACTTAATGCATTGTGTTCTTTGTAAATTGAGATGAATAATAACATGTAATCTAATTAATGAGACGTTTATAGCATGCATGTTTCTAACAATAATTATTACATGCACATTTATTATAGAATTAGAGGTACATGAAAACAATTGTGGTTCTTATATGAGAATTAAAGTTATGGAATATTCCCAAGGATATTATAGTAATGAAGAGGAAATCATAGGGATACATGTCAGCATGGGAAATTTTGAGACAGAGTCCACTGAAAGAAGAAGCAGAGAAGAGATTGTGGAGATGGTTGACACTATGAGAAGCCTACAAAGGGAAGTGCAAATTTATAGGGAAGATAATGAGAAGATTATGAAATATCGGGAAGAGATACTTCATATTCTAAATATGTTGCAGAGGCAAGACAATAAAGACTCTAACACAAAGCCAACAACTAGTGCTAGACAAGTGGTAGTATTTGGATTCCATAACAGAAGGGATGATCATGGGAATGACAAGCAGTCAAGGAGTATGAGCAGGCGACATCATTATCCAAATAAATCCACTAGGAAAGATCATGCAAGTTCAGGACTAGGGATAATCCCAAGTTTTTTTCATATCAAGAGGCAGAGAAGAAGGCATGAGTCGAACATTTTGTAAGATGAACTCAAGAAAATCAAGCTGCCAACTTTTAATGGAGAGCATAGAAAGGGAGAAGAGGTCGAGGCCTAGATGTTGGAAATGAAGAAATATTTCCAGGTTCATGATTACCCTTCAGGGTAGAAACAAAAATTGCAACCTATCACTTGCAAGGAAAGGCAGCCATGTGGTGTGATCAGCTTAAGCAATATGAACACCTTAATGAGAAGAAGGTTTCATGGAGTAATTTCAAAGGATATTTCCAAGACAAATATTTATTAGAGAATTACTATAAAAGGAAGATGAAATATTTCTTTGAACTCAAATTTGGAAGCATGAAAATATATGAATATGAGAATATGTTCTTTGAGCTATTGAAGTATGTTGGCTTCATAAAGGATGAGAATGTCAATTTAAAGGTTTATGAGTGGTTTGTCTTCTTGCTACAATGACAAGATACAATATGATAACCCCATGACTTTGGAGGAGGCCATAAGGAGAGAAACATGTCTCTATGAGCACGGCATATGGAGGCCAATCTTCCAAAAAGCATGGAATGACAAGATAAAGGGTAAGAAGGAGAAAAGGGTAAGAAGGAGAAAAGGCAAAAATATTTTAAGACACCCTTTTTTAGGAACGACTCACAAGAAAATCAACAAGGTCATTCAATCTAGAATGAGCCTAGGATGGCAGATTCAATTGGGAAAAGGCCAAGGCATTATACCATGAACTATTAGGGATGTGAGGGAGATCACTTGTACAGGGACTGCCCTCACAAATGTGAAAGAATGAGGAATTTCCACAATATTCAAGAGGATGAAATAGTGGAAGACATGGGAGGAAACATTCCAAGGATTTATGCAACCTTGGACAACAAGAAAGAAGAGTATTAGTCCCCTGTGATTGGGATAGGAGGTATGATTGACAACCATACCATAGAAATTTTAATTGATTATGGAGCTAGTCATAGTACATAAACTCTAAGTTCATTATTGAAATATTTCACTTACAAAGAAGCAAGCATAAGAAATCTTGTTTAGTTTAGTTAGCCACAATGACTAAGAGGAAAATCAGTGAGTTGGTTAAGGATTTCCCAATAGACATGAATGGATTCAGCAGAAAGGTGGATGTGAACATCATACCACTTGGTTCATATCATTTTCTAATTGGCATGGATTGATTTGAAAAACACCATGTTGTCCTAGATGGTTACAACATGACAATCACTTGTCTTGATGAATAAGGTCATCAAGGTAAGGTTCAATTCATTCTAAGAGATGTAGTTGTTAGATAAATTTCATCCATGCAGCTGAAAAAGAGTTTTAGGAAGGGATGTCAAGATTTTGCAACCCATATAGAAGAGGCAGCCAGAGATAAAATTCCAAGTATTAAAGACCATCTAGTATTAAAGGATTTTGAAAATGTTTTTGGGGAAATCCCAGGACTTCCACTAAAGAGAGACATCGATTTATCCATTGATTTGGTGTCAGGATCTACCCTAGTGTCTAAGACACCATACAAAATGGGCACACTAGAATTGAAGAAGTTGTGGTTGCAGCTTGAAGAACTTTCAAAGAATGGGTATATATGCCCAAGTGTGTCTCTTAAGGTTGTGTATTGATTTCATATAGCTGAATAAGGTCACCATAAAGAAGAAATATCATTTTCCAAGGATTGATGATCTGTTTGATCAACTGAAAGGTGCAAGAATATTTTCCAAGATTAACTTGAGATTAGGTTATCATCAAGTGAGGATAAAGGAAGGCTATATCAACGAGACAACATTCAGGATAAGGTACGAGCATTATGAATTCATGGTAGTGCCATTTGGGTTATCAAATGAACAAATTTTTTTCGTGTGCTTGATGAATGGAGTGTTCAAAGAATACATGGACAAGTTTGTAATTATGTTCCTGGATGATATACTCATCTACTTAAAGACAGGGGAGGAACATGAGAAACATTTAATAATGGTACTAAATTTTTTGAGAAACAATAAGTTGTATGCCAAGATAAGTAAGTGCATCTTCTATCAAAATAAGATTCATTACTTGGGCCATATTATATCAGCAGACGGGATAACAATGGATCATGAGAAGATAGAAGCTTTTAGAGGATGGTCAGTGCATAGAAATGTCACAAAATTCACATCGCTCATGGATCTTATGGGGTATTACCGAAGATTCATAAAATAAAATTCAAAGATTGCAAGCCCAAACCGACCATTGTGGTATGAAACATTTATTTGGACATCCAACATTAAATGATAGGAAAACTAGATGGCTCGAATTTCTTAGTGAATATGACTTCAAAATTAAGCATATCAATGGAAAATAAAATCAAGTGGTTGATGCACTCAAAAAAAGAGTGCATGAGATGCATTTGGAATCCATCAACATGTACAAGACTAATTTGAAAGACAAAATTTGAGGACCAGAAAATTCAAATCAACATTATTTGAAAATAAAAGAAACATTATAGCAAGGAAATTTACAACAGAAATTTAAATATTGAGCTGAAAGAGAATGGAATCCTCATGTATAGAGGAAAATTATATGTGCCAAATTCCAGAGAGATGAAAAATACAATGTTGATAGAAATGCACAATGTGTCATGTGTCGGGCACTCATGATATCATAAATCCATTGGAGTTGTGAGGAGCCAATATTTTTAGCCCGGAATGAAGAAAGAAGTGGCTAATTATATCACCAAGTGTCTACAATGTCCAAAGGTAAAGGCTGAGCATAGACATCCAGCTAGACTGATATAGCCATTGTCCATTTCTGAGTGAAAGTGGGAAGTGGTTACAGTTGATTTTATTACAAATCTTCCCAAAACAATGAAGCAACATGATTCCATCATGGTAGTGGTGGAAATATTAATTAAGGCTGCACATTTTAATCCAGTGAAGACTACTCACAAGGCATCCAATATTGCATAGATCTACATGAAAGAAGTTGTCAAACTACATGGAGTGCCCAAGGAGATAGTTTCAGACGAAGATCTCAAATTCACATCCAATTTTTGGAAAGGATAACCCAGCAGACAGAGCTATTATTGGGCCATATTTGTTGGAGGAAATGGAAGAGAAGATGACAAGGATCGGGAAGAATCTGAAGGTTGTCCAGGATAGGTAGAAGAGTTATGTAGACAAGAATCATGTTTTCAAATATTTTAAAGTGGGCGAACATTTATTTTTAAAAGTGAAAGAAAAAATAAGTTCGCTAAGATTGGGTTGTTGCCCAAAGTTGGAATTAAGATATTGTGGGCCTTTTGAAATCTTAGAAAATATATGGTCAGTTGCATACATGCTAGATTTTTCTGCATCCATGAGAGTGCATAGTGTATTGCATGTGTCCTTATTAAATAAATGTGTGCCTGAACCTAACCACATAATTGATTGGACTGTGATCCAAGTGGAACACGAAGGAGATTTCTGGGTGGAACTAGTGCTCATCCTGGACCACAAATTCAAAGTACTCAAGAACAAAGAAATCATCCTCGTAAAGGTCCAATGGACTTGTTATGTTCGTGAAGATGCTACATGGGAGCATGAATAAAATATGCAGGAGGAGTACCTGTAAATTTTTTTCAATTTTGAAGAAAACATAATAAAGAATGCAAGATTCCATTTTGGGCAATTAAAGTTCTAGAACCACATCTCATAGTCCTAGCCAACCTACGTTGGGGACCTTGATAAAAGAATGGTACATCCTGATGGACTGAGGGTAGTGAAGGGGGTACATTCCTTGGGTCAGCGGGTTGAGAAGAACATGAAATTATGGTTGGAATTGTTGTTGGAGTTGTGAAATTGCAAAATTTTATTTTTCTAAGTATTTTGAGGTAAATTTTTTACATGTATATCAACATAATGTTGTGCACCGAGGATGGTGCACAAATATAGGGGAGGGGAATGTAACATCCCTTCTATAATCCCTAGTTTAATTAATGATTAATATAGAAATAATGTATGGTTGTGGCCAAGTGATGTATATGTGAATTGTATTTCTAAATTTTAATAAATAAAATATGATGTCAGTTGTTGGGGGGGCATGGAAAGAGATGGTGGGTTGATTAATCCACAAGATAGGAGGGTTCTAGAAAGGGGGGGTTTACCCATGAGTTTAACTCCAAAAAAATATTCTTGATTTTAAAGTTTTGAGTGAACCTTCTAATTTTCCCTTGAGTGTAGAAGAACCCAATCACTAAATACATGTAAGAGGGTGGTTGTGAGGAGTCACATACCATAGTTATTGGAAGCATGGGGCTGAAGTACAATCATCTTAGGGAAGATTGTAAGTCAAGAAGTAAGAAAAAAGGAGGAAATTTGAATGGGAAAGAGAAAATTTAGATAGTCACGCTTTTGCATGAACAACAAGCAAAGAATAAAAGAGAAGAACATTGGAACTGGAGCAATAATTGAGGGAGAATTCGGGGGAATTTTTGGAGCTGAAGACTGAAGAAGCAATTTTTCATGCTTGTAGAAGAACCAGGTTGTCAAGTATGAAGAGTGAACTCCTATGAGAGTTGCACTGCAGAAACAAACTTTTCATTGTTGTTTTCCTGGTAGTTTTCATGGAAGTGAGTTCGCTTGAGTTCCCAGTAGTGAGATTCATGGTTACCTGCACCTGAGAGACCCTGATAAATGAATGGAATGCTTGATGTACTGAGAGTAGTGAAGGGTTACATTCTTTGGGTTGGGTAGGTCAAGAAAAAGAGAGATGGAGAAAATTCGGGATAATTGTAGGAGAATATTAGTGGGTTGTGGGATTATCTAAGTTGTGAATGGACACTGATGGACACCCTGTTTTGTGGATTCCTAGACCCAGTTCAGGGGTGAATTGTTGTTGAGATCTGGAACAACAAGTATATGGTTGGGTGGAACGTCCATCTCAAGTAGTTGGTTGCACATATATTCTAAAAGATAAGTGTTTATCTATTTTTATGAGTAATTTTATGAGATTAATTGTTGTGTGTTTTACTTTGTGTATGAGAATGAATTATATGTTGATATGATGAATTTATTAGATGCATTCATGTTTACTTCATCATGTTGTAGCTTCATTTAAATTAATGATAGCATAATGGTTAAATCTATGTGTATTATTGTAGTTGGTGAGCTAAAGAATTAGTTGGAAAAAAATATATTTTATGTGTAATTCTGCTAGTATTGTTCCTCGGTTAAGTTGGGGAACATTACACCTACCATATCCCTTTTGACCCCTTTGGATATAAGTTTGATGAGACCAATATTTACCACTTCCCTCATACAACCACAGTGGATCACTCCTTAAGACATTTTAAAATATGGAGGGCCAACCATGTGCCACAAGAACGTGTAGAATTCCACAAGAAGACTTTTGGGGCCTAGAGATTTATCGTTCTTGATCTCCCACATAACTACCTCCAACTCATCCAACTCAAGTTCCCTAGAAAGAAACATCCTCTAAGACAGGGAAACATTTTGCATGACTACCTTCTTAACAAGATCTAGAGAAACATTATGCAAATAATCAAACCCTATTGATAGAGTTCTCACCAAATTGAATGTGGGCTTGACAAGGTTTATGCCAAATCCCATGAAACCATATTCTCTTCTAGTGGGGAGCACCTAGTGCATGTTTATTTGTCCATTATTCACCAAGAATCTGAGCATTTCCCCATGTATGATCATTAGTGTTGATAACTAGCATGACGCTCATTATTCTTTCATGTTGATTCTTTAGTTTCAGAGTGTCAAAATTTTGTTAGAAGGGTTTAGAATGTTGTGCCCCACTATAGGGGATAACGGACAGATTCTTTGGTGGAAGGCGACCATTCTTCTCACCACCAAGTTCATTTGGGGATGGATAATGTTACCCCCCCATGCCTAGGGGTAACTAGAGGAGATCATGTCTCTAGGACCGCAATGGAGAACATGATCTACACCATGATGATGATCAGCATGTCCACAAATGGTAGCCCAACAACCACCCTGATTTTTCTCCCAGCACAAATCAACTAAGGCTCATCACATTCAAGCAACCCAGAGTATGGGGCATGGTAAGCCAGTGTCACCATGAGGTATGGTTAGTCATTTTTTTCATGCAAGGTGTTGTGTTTAATTTATTGGGCATATGAACAAGGATCATTGGTTGAAGTTGGATAGTGGATCACTTGCTTGAGAAGTTGTCTTCGTTGCCTTGTTTCACCTTAGTAGTCATGTTTTTTGCCCTAGTCCTGTGTTGTCACCGCACAGGAAAAATTGGTAATATTGGGGGGCACTCCCAAGGGTAACGTTCCACTCTCGACCATACTTAACATTTTCCATCATAAAACCTTTCACATATTCTAAACTTTGGTTATGGCCCATGCTCTCGTGAGAAAGGGGCTGGCGTCCCAGAGGTATATTGCAACTGCTATAAAATAATAAGAAAATGATGATAAAAATAAAGTGAACATATTAAATTAGGACCACCAAAATCTGGTCCAACTTGAGCTCTACTCATTCAATGCTCACCCCGGTCCCAAAAACATAATGCTAGAGCTTGGAAACCTGTAAAGGGGACCCTCAAATTTGCAAATTATAGATGAAAGAAGGTATTGGAAAGATGGCTAATGAAGGGGTTTGGAAAAAGGTGGAACACAAATATTGGGTAACTCAAAAGAAAGAACACCCTCAACAAAAGTGTACATAGAGATGGACAACATAATCCATGAAGGAAGCCTTAAACCATAACATCTTGACACTTACTCTTGATGGGTTTTAACTTTCCCTTGTCACTCTCGGGACCTATCCCTCAACCTAGGTTATTTGTTTATTTTCTAGGTGGCACACCTAATAGGGTTGGATGAAGGCCCTCCCATACTTAAACTTGGTAACCCTCACAAAGTCTTGGGCTTGGATGATACTTGAAAGGGATACTAGGGTGAATTTTTTACATGGATTGTATCTAGGCATCAACTTACGTTGCATGATTTAAGGACTAATGTGTCTTATGAACATTGGTTTACTTTGTCTTATATTTTGCTTTGCTTTGAATGCCCCTGACATGGTTCTTTAAGGGAAATCTTGGGTTGTGTCTAGGATGGTGTGCCTTATTGCAGGACTTTGGCACGTCGGATGGAAAGCAGGGAGTCATCTAGTGACTCAACACACTTAGATCATGTCTCTCACACCCTTGAAGTCTTGGACGATGGACATATGGGCTTGGGTTTTTAGCAGGTTAGTCATATGCCACATACATGGGAAGAAATCCCACAGGCTAGGAAGGGCATCTAGAACCATTATGCACAGAGGATGGAGGATGGTTCCTTTGGAGGAACCATGGTATCATTGGAGGATGAGATTGCACCCCTCTTGCACTTGGACAAGGCCTTTGGAGGCCTATGACGTCACCCACTATCCCTTGACGTCACCATGGAGGCTAGGGTTTGATGGATGGTGTGGTTCTTGAGGTGGTTTGACTTGAGGAGACACATTGCATCATACTTTTTCACATTAGAGTATGACACATGGCCTTTGGAGGCCCAAAAATCCACTCATTGAGGTTTGATGTCATCTTTTTTAGCATTGTGTCACCCTTCTAGGGAATGATGTCACCCTTTTTAGGGTTTTACTTTATGTATTTTTCATTTTGGCATACTGTGGAGGAAAATGAAAGGGTTGGCCCTCTTCTAATTTGTAGTTGACAAATTTATGTGGACAAATAAAAAGGCCACCCTTACATTTCATTTTCCATGATCATCACTTCTCACCTTTGTGAGAGAACACGTCTGAAATTTTCACCATATTGTGTTATCTAGCTCTTCTACCTTATGTGCTACGTTTGGAAGGTCGAGTTGTGGATGCTCTTACTAATTTTTGGATGGAATTTATGTTTTATCTCATTGTATCTTGGTGAAGTAAGTTGATTTTATCTTCATGCTATCAATGTTTCATGGTAATTTTACTTTTTCATGCTAAACATCTTTCTTGGTGAAACCCTAAGAGAGGAGCATAAGTGCTTCCTCTTCTCATAAGGTTAATTTTGTCCAAAACTTGTCAAGAAATCCTTGCTGGGGTTAGACTCCTAAACCCCTGAAGTGTTGGCACTTTAGGATATTATCCTTAGACTTCTTGATTTTGACCTAGTTGAAGCTACAAGAAGGGAGAAAAGGTTTCTAGGGCCCAAAAGTGCTTGCACCCTAGAAATTATTCTCCTCAAGACTCAACCTCTAAGGTCCTAATGTGATAGCACCTTAGAGATTGATTCCTACCTCTTGGTTGCAACTAGATCAAGCTCCAAGTTTAGTTGCATTTGTTGTTACAAGACTCCATAGCCTTAAGGAACTGGTTACATAGATCTCTTATGATGAAATTGATCAACAAACACTCTCTTTCAACTCTCTTCATCCAACCACTAACATTGCTAACACTAACTTTGAATAACTTTCTAGTAAACTTCTTGTTGCAAAATTTTGCTACAACCACCTGATAACTCTTAAATTTGTTGCATACACTCATCAATTGGTGGTCTAACACATTCAGAAATTGCATCTAATAATTGGATATTGTTCTAGTGGATTTGTGCTAAGTTTTCCTTGTCAATTATTGCATTTCTTATCAATATTTGTTGTTGTTGTTATAATTTATTTATTGTTGTTGTACTATTGTTCACTGCTGCAAATTCATAGCAAATTTTCATGTATAGTGTCTTTAAGAGGCATTTATTGCTTGTTTGAACTTGGAAATAATCATATACATGCTATAAAGTGTTCTTGTTCCGAGAAGGTACTCAAACAGCCTTATACCTCTTATTTTTCCTTGACCTAAACCTTTTACTCGATGATCAAGAGAGGGGGCGGTAGGCTTGGCTACTATACTTTCTACTTTGATCCCTTGAGGTCACCAAGGAAGCCTCCCTTGTGGTGGACCTCTTCTATCACTAAAACATGGTAAGTTCTTACTAAGGTGGCAATGGTAGGATCTTCTCTAGTTACACAAGATTTGAGAACTTGTGGTGGGGCTTTGCACTAGTACAAATCATGCAATAACAAGTAAGATGGTGCCTAGAAACAAGAGAGCTAAGGAAAATTGACTTTGAACCACCTTCTATTTGCTCAATTAAGGGTTGAGAGTGATCCTTTTAATGAAAAACTTCAATAGGATGTTAATGAATTGGAAGCACCGCTATAGGGATTTGACAATTATAAGGCAAGGCATGTCAAGACAGGGCTTTGACGATTATATGGAAAGAGTCAAGATTATGGGATGCATGCAGTGGATGATTAATACGAATGCACCCTCTAAGTATTTTTCATCATTTTCGGCACCGAGAAGATTCTTACCCTTCAAGACCCCAGAGGCATTCTCACAAAAGGTGATATTATTCTTGGTTGAATTTTGCCCCAACAAATTGAGCTAAATAAAGTTTACATGCAATATTTGGCCTACAGAATCCTTGCAATTATAACTCTTGACACAATCAGGTTGCCAACATTTGATATTAGAGTGCTTGACAACTCTTATGTAAAAGAGTGACTCTATTCCACCTATCAACAATACATAACAAACATATGCTTGAACTAAGGGAATAGGGAATCGATGTTTCTCTTTTTCTTTATATTTGTATATGTTTCTTTGGCCATCTCTACACCTCTTCACTTTATTGGACCATCATGGATATGATAGTTCTTTGGAATTATTGGTTTTGTAGATGTGAAATTAAGAAAAAATACCCTCTTAAAAGTAAGCTAACACCTACTTCCTCTTTAATTCCTCCCCTTTCTTTACACATAGCCATGTAAAGGTTGAAGTAATAAATCTTTTTTGTAATTGCATTATCAAATTGATATACTTAATCATAGCTACATAATAGTGTGAGCACTACTAAGTTCATTTAAATTACAACAACCATATCATAATTTGGTTAGGTTGATTAAAGCATGTGATCCACATGATTGTATCTTTTTTAAACAACAAATTCCAGCAGATAATGGATGCATAATAATATTATGCACAATTGTCAAGTGCACTACAAAAAGTGATGGCGTCATCTCGAGCAAACAACAATTTCACGCAATGGATATTGCAAGGGCAATAGCACATTAATAATTAACACAAGGAATAAGCATGTATGAACCAACACAAAAATAGCCATGCACAATCGATGCCATGGCCCATAACATTGCATGCAACATTAAGTGACACCATCCTACACATAACAATCAAGTGTATTGAGCAATAAACAATAAGTGCAACTAAGCACAATGTAATTGCAACCAAGTATTAAATAATCATCAAAATATGTAAACAAGCACAATTTAATTACAACCAAGTATTAAATAATGATCAAAATATGCAAACAAACACAATTTAGTTGCACATATTATGGAAGGCCTAAGCAATTTCACCAAAAAAATGATTCCACTTGTTCCTGCAAGTTCTAACTGGTGTATTAATCAATAACTAATACGTGCAGCTAAGCACAATTTATTTGCAACCAAGTATTAAATAATAATCATTATATGCAAGCAAGCACAATTTAATTGAACAAATTTAAAAGGCCTAAGAAATTTCACCAAAAAGGATTCCACTTCTTCCTACAAGTCTTCTAACCATATCATATAAGTTGTACCAACTATTGATCATATCATATAAGTTGTACCAACTATTGATCTATAACAATAGTTAGAACATGTGCAAGATTATTTTTTGAACCTTTGGTTGTCACCCTACTTGCCCCAACCCAAGTAATGCCCTTGCCATTGCCAGTATTTTCCATTGCAATATATTTCACTTGCCCCAATTGTCATGTGCACTATAACATCACAAAATGGATCTCTTAATAATATTTAGTGGGACCACCCTAATCCCCATTCTTCAACCAATATCTTCCTTGTCATTACAATCAAGTAATATATCACATTTTTTCCAAGAAAAAAAAAAGATATATTCAATACTTCAAAGAAAAATCAACATCAAGCAATATATCACTTACCCCAATAGTTATGTGCAATTTAATAAACAAAAAACATATATTCAATATTTCAAAAAAAAACAACATTAAATAATATATCTCACTTACCCTAATAGTTATGTGCAATATAATACAATACAATGATTTTATTAAACATGTTTAGTGGAACCTAATCCCCTGGCCTAACCTAGTCTCATTATTACCATCACTTTAAAACAATATATCTCACTTGCCCCATTTGATATGTGCAATATAATGCAACACAATGGATATATTAAGAATATTCAGTGGAACCCAATTGCTATCTACAATGCAAAGAAATGGATCTATTCACAATATTTAGTGGAACCCAATTGCTATCTACAATGCAAAGAAATGGATCCATTAAGAATATTTAGTGGAATCCAATTTGTATCTGCAATATAATGCAGATGGAATGGATCTATTAAATTCAGTAAAAGTTGTGAGGATAAGGACATAAATCCACACACAAATAAATGGCTACCATCCTTGAGATGTAATTAGAACGCAGTTCATTCAAGATGAATGAAGAATATGCCAGACACTGAAAATAAATTGAATGTAGTGGTGGAAATGACAAAACAATTATATGCCTAAAACTGATGAAAAATGTAAATTCTATGCCAAAACCAAGAATATATGTTAGAATTAGGGAAGTAAGAGCAGAAAACTAATGTCTTTAAATTCCAGTTAGATAGAAAACATTAGAACAGTAAATCACTACAATACTGAACTGTTGAACATAGAAAATCAGATCAGAAAAGAACAATGATTTGATATGAATCTTTTAAACAAATTCTGAGTGTGTGTAGCACTTAGATCTAAACAGACAGCAATCTAATTCAACTAAAATTAAATTCATAAGATTAGATCTAAACTAATTAAAAACATAATACTAGTTATGATCTAAGCTACAGAACAGATTTAATTAAAAGATCTGATATGGATCAAAATAGATCTAACTAGAAAACTGATATAGATCTATATAGATCAAAATTCAAAACCAAATCTAATCTTCAAATCTGATATAGATCTAAGTAATGAACAGATTATCACATAAACAATTTCAAAAACAAAGAACTAATAAACTGAACAGGTCATTTACCTTGTAGTCTTACCTCTGAAGATCTGCACTAGAGGAAGGTGTAGGCAGCGTCAACCTTCAAACCACAGGTAGACACAACAAAACTAGCACTTCAAGAGCTTTGATGACACTTGTCTCATCCCTAGACAAGGTTGCAATGACCAGGAAGCTGAACATAGGAGGGCCAAACTGTTACAAGAGCTTGACTACTGTTGCAAAGGAGGGTCGCAGCTCACAGGAGGATATCCGGTCACCTTTTGGAAGATAACATAAAAGTGTGTTAAAGAAAGTAGAGGGGTAGGACTCTATTTATACTTTAGGATAGGGTAGGTTAAATAAAAATAATAATTAAAAATAACATATTTAATTAATCATGTTATAATTAAAACATTTAATTAATATTTTTACATTAACCCCTAAAGCAAAAAAGCAAACCCCCAAATAAACACAAGCAAGGGTGAAGGGGGTTTAGGAGGGGTGACTTGGTGGAAATACTTGTCCATTCATTCTCAAGGTGACCTTTTTAACTTTATCATCACTGCATATGGGATACATCCCTCATGTGGTCATGTCCGCCTTCAAAAGAGGGTCATACCCCAACAAACACCTGATCAAAGACCAAGTGGCCCCATAACATCTTTGGGGTCTTATCCACCAAGGTACAAGACCAAGGATCAACCCATGTCCCAGAGATGGGTGCCCTGGAACATGTCCAGGGGCCCTAGACATATCTAGGGACTTTAACTGCTTGGTCCCAGACCAAGAACCTCAGTTATCTACTAGGGGCCCTCACAAGGGTTTTAACTGCTTGGTCCCAAACCAAAAACCCCAGTCATCTACTGGGGGGCCTTACAAGGGTTTTTTTCCATGGCACTAACTGTTTGGTCCCAGACCAAATCCCCAGGAGTGCATTGGGGGCCCTAGATCTCAGTTAGGGTCTTTGCCATCCTCCCAGAGAATGGCTCTTGTAGCTACTTTAAAATTCAACACTCTCTCTCAGCAAGAGAGGCATTCTCAGCTACACCAAGCTTGTCACGGAGGTAAACAAATTTTGTCAGAGACAGTGGCTTGGTAAAAATATATGTCGTCTGTTCTGTCGTCAGAACATACTGAATGTTGAGAACGTTCTTCTAAACCATGTCTTGGACATAGTGGTATCTCATCTCAATGTGTTTCGATCTGTCGTGAAACACTGAATTCTCGATGAGCTTTATACAGCTCTGATTGTCACATTGAATGACTGTGGGTTCAAGCTCTGAACTGAACAAGTCTGAAAGTAGCTTCCTAAGCCACACCACTTCTCTGCTAACAACACTTGCAGCAATGTATTCTGCTTCTGTAGTGCTTTGGGCTATAGAGCCTTGTTTCTTGTTGGACCAGGAAATCATTGTTGAACCCAAACTGAAGCAATATCCGGAAGTTCTTTTTCAATCCACTGTACTTCCCATCCAATCTGAATCCGTAAAACCATGGAGCATTACTGTAAGTTTTAAACCTGCGATGTAAAGCAATGCATATATATTCTTAAGCAATACAGAAATTAATCAATGGCTCATACACAGAATACACAGAGATCTTTACCGGAAACCCTCAACCGGGAAAACCTTTCTTTTTCATTATATCGAATTTCACCATTCGCCATACA
>SNQJ01S0068761.1:26474-40730 GCA_010110895.2 Picea sitchensis | reverse complement strand
TGTATAAGCTATTTATGATAAGGAAGTTTTTGCTGGGTTTTCTTCCCCTAGAGGGTTTCCCAGGATAAATGCTGTGTCTCTTGTGAATGTGTATTTCTCAGTGATCTTGTTCTTTTGATGCTATTATCTATTGAAATGCAAAGAACTATAATAATGGCATAAACATTAACAGGTCCCAGACCAAGAACCCCAGTTATATATTGGGGGCCCTAACAAGGGTCTTTTTCCATGGCACTGATTGTTTGGTCCCAAACCAAGAACCCTAGGAGTTCACTGGGGGCCCTAGATCTCGGCTAGGGTCTTTGCCATCCTCCTGGAGAATGGCTCTTGCAACTGCTACAAATTTAACACTCCCTCTGAGCAAGAGAGGCATTCTCAGCTAAACCAAGCTTGTCACGAAAGTATACAAACTTTGTCAAGGACAGTGGCTTGGTAAAAATATCTGTTGTCTGTTCTGCCGTCGATACATAGTGAATGCTGAGAACGTTCTTTTGAACCATGTCTCGGACATAGTGATATCTCATCTCAATGTGTTTCGATCTGTCGTGAAACACTGGATTCTCAGTGAGCTTTATACAACTCTGATTGTCATAGTGAATGACTGTGGGTTCAAGCTCTGAACTGAACAAGTTTGAGAGTAGCTTCCTGAGCCACACTGCTTCTCTGCCAGCCGCACTAGCAGCAATGTATTCTGCTTCTGCAGTGCTTTGGTCTACGGAGCCCTGTTTCCTGCTGGACCAGGAAATCATTGCCGAACCCAAACTGAAGCAATATCCGGAAGTACTCTTCCGATCCACTGCACTGCCCATCCAATCTGAATCTGTAAAACCATGGAGCATTACACCTCCACTGGAGGTGTATCTGAGACCATACTCTATAGTTCCCCAAACATATCTCAGAATATATTTTACAACAACCATATGTATATGCTTTGGTTCACACATGAACTGGCTAAGAGCATTTACCGCATAACAGATATCTGGTCTCGTATGTACGAGATATATCAAAGATCCAATGATCTGTCGATATAAGGTGGGGTCTTCTGGATCTGAACCTGTAACTTGATCTTGTAGTTTCTTTAGATTAAAGATCATTGAAGTTGTCATGGACTTGCTGTCCATCATGCCAAATCTGCGAAGTATATCAACTGCATATTTGCCCTGTGAGAGAAAGATCTCTCTTGGTTTCTGCCAAACCTCCAAGCCCAAAAAATAATGCATGAGCCCCAAGTCTTTCATTTCAAACTCTACAGAAAGCTCCCTCTTAGTTTGAGCTATCAAGTTTTTCTCTCCAGTGAGGAACAAATCATCCACATATAAGACTAGGATAACTGGATGATTTTGAACAATCTTTTTATAAAGATTTGGATCCGCTATGCTCTTGGAGAATCCAAGACTTCGTAGAAAACTGTCTATTCTACCATACCAAGCTCTCGGAGCTTGTTTCAACCCGTACAGGGCTTTCTTGAGTTTGCACACATGAGATCTTTTATCATGTATCACAAAACCTTCAGGTTGCTCAATATATACTTCTTGCTCAACTTCACCGTTAAGAAAAGCAGTCTTAACGTCCATCTGGTGAAGTTTCCAACCAAAAACTGCTGCAAGTGAGATACTAATCCTGATTGAAGTATACCTGGCAACTAGAGCAAAAATCTCGTCGTAGTCAATTCCTTCTTTCTGAGAGAAACCACGAGCCACAAATCTCGCCTTGTATTTCTCAATACTGCCATCTACTGCATGTTTTCTCTTATAAAACCATTTTGAAGTTACTATTGATTTGCCATGAGGTCTAGGAACTACGATCCATACATCATTCTTTAGAATAGAATCATATTCTTCATTCATAGCATCTTTCCACACTTGATGTTTGGAGGCTTCTACAAATGTAGAAGGTTCTGAATCAATCACAGTATTTAAATTAGCTATGAGACCGGAGTACTTATCTAGTTTCTTGCTTTCTCTGAAGGTGCCCTTAGGAGCTGAATGTTTTTCCGCTTCTTTCAATATTTCCCAACACAGTTAGGTTGGTTTCCTTTTAACATGAGGTATCTCCATTGGAAACTCAATAGTATCCCTTGAGGGGTCCACTGGAAATTCTGAGGTTTCTTCCCTCTGTTCATCTGGAAAAGGAGAATCTGGAGAATCAAGTGGTAGAGCTTCTTGCTCCTCTGAATCAAATGGAAGTTCTCTGGCCCAAAGAAAAGTTGTTTCTTCATGAAAAGTCACGTCTCTTCTTACTTCGATGAACTTTTGACCTGGGATATAAATCTTGTAAGCTTTTGAGGTTTCACTGTATCCCACAAAAGTTCCTTTCTTTCCAGATGGCTCTAGCTTAGTCCTCTTCTCTTTTGGAATGTGAATATAGACTGGACTGCCAAAGATTCTCAAATGATCCACTGAGGGCTTAATTCTGGTGAAAACTTCTTCAGGAGTTTTTGCTTCAAGGGCTTTGTGTGGACATCGATTCTAAATGTAGACTGCAGTACTAGCAGCCTCGGCCCAGAGAGATAAAGATAGGTTTTGGTCATACATCATGGCCCTGGCTGCTTCACAGATAGTTCTATTATTTCTTTCAGCAACCCCATTCTGCTGAGGGTTGTATGGCACAGTTAGCTCCCTCTTAATTCCAGAAGCCCGACAGAGTACGTTGTATTTGAAGGAGTCAAATTCTTTACCGTTATTATCTATTCTGAAAACTCGGATGTGTCTGCCTGTTTGATTTTCAACAAGATTCTTGAAATCTTGAAATTTGCTAAAAGATTCATCTTTAGTCTTTAAGAAATAAATCCAAGTTTTACGCGAACAATCATCAATAAAAATGATATAATAAATACAATCATTCATAGAAGGGGCAGTCATGGACCCACAAAGATCAGAATGAATTAGGTCTAAAATGCCATTTGATTTTCTATTACTAAGAGAATAGGGTTTCTTTGTATTATTACCAAGTGAACAACCTTTACAAACACTATCATGCTAAAAAAAAAACATTAACATACATGTCACCATCTTTTGCAAACTTGGAAGTGCGTTGTAGTTGAAATGTCCAAGTCTTATGTGCCAAAGCTCGCAGGGATTTACTGTCTCGTGAACTAGAGCTTGAACAACCTGACTTGAAATTTTATAGAGTCCACTCTCACGAGTTCCAACAGTTATAGCAGTGTTTATATCTTCATTTGAGGACCACAAGAGGGCCTTCCCTTTGGAGAAAGCTACTGAATAACCTTTACTTTCTAAAACTGGAACAGNAGAGATTAAATTTTTCTTTAGACCAGGAACATAAAGAAGTTCATCAATGTGAAAGATATTACCTGAGAGAAATCGGAAAGAGGTAGATCCAAAACCTTTTATGTCATAGGTGCCATCATCACCTAGTTCTACCTTTGCCTTGAATTTTTTGTCTTGATAGTTTGCAAGGTTTTGTTTGAAACATGTCATGTGTCTGGAAGCACAGCTGTCTATTAATCAAATCTCCTCTGACTTGGTAATGGTGTCGGAAAGAGCTGAGATAAAGATAATATTCTCTTTGTTGTTCTTGCTCTTTTGTGGTAACCCTGGTTTGTCTTCTTTGAGGCTCCTCTTGAGGTTTAGCCTCTTCAGTGGCAACTGAGGCTTGGAATCTTCCTCTTCTTTTCTGTTGAGATGAATGATTCCTACAATCCCTTGCATAATGTCCTAACTTATTGCAGTTAAAACATTTAACTTTAGATAAATGAGGATTAAGGTGAGATAATTTACCTTGAGGTTTCTTACCTTTGTCTTTAGCTTGAGGGAACTTCTTCTATTTCTTGGTTTTCGCTGAAAGGGCATGATCTTTTAGAAGTGAAGACTCATTTCTACTTTTAAATCTTCCTTCTTCTTCTAAGCAGTCATGCCATAATCTGTCAAAATTAGGCTAGACTTCTCTTCCATTTACAGATGCAAGAAAAACTCTCTATGACTCAGGAAGTCCATCAAAAACAATTTGCACAAGGTCATCATCATCAACCGAAACTCCTATTGCAATAAGTTGATCTTTAGTTTGAACAATTTTGGAGAAGAAGGTAGCAACTAAATCATCTTTTTCCATTCTCAAAGTACGTAGTTGTTTCTTCAATATTCTTTTCTGAGTTGGTGTTTTCTTTTCATAGAGATTTGTCAAAGCATCAAAACATTATTTGGCAGTCCTTAGGTGACCAATGATGAGCATCATGTTGTCCTTAACAGAATAAAAAATGATTCTCTTAGCCTTGACTTGTTTCTTCCTGTATGCTGCCCTGACTGTGTTTGAAGTGAGTTCTTCAATAACCCTAGTAATCAACTCTTCTAGTTCATTATCTTCAAGAATGTTTACTATCCTGGATTTTCAAGCATTGAAGTTGGAGGCCCCTATAAGTCTGTCTTCAACTTTCACTAATGTGGAGGCCATGCTTAGATTTGAATTAGTTTAGATGTTGTTGATCTCTGCAAAACAACCCTAACTAGTGGATCTGTGCAGGCTCAAGATTATATCCTACACCCTAAGCTCTGAAACCATGTTAGAATTAGGGAAGTAAGAGCAAAAAAATATTGTCTTTAAATTCCAGTTAGATAGAAAACATTAGAACAGTAAATCACTACAATACTAAACTGTTGAACATAGAAAATCAGATCAGAAAAGAACAATGATTTGATTTGAATCTTTTAAACAAATTCTGAGTGTGTGTAGCACTCAGATCTAAACAGGCAACAATCTAATTCAACTAAAATTAAATTCATAAGATTAGATCTAAACTAATTAAAAACATAACACTAGTTTTGATCTAAGCTACAGAATAGATTTAATTAAAAGATCTGATATGGATCAAAACAGATATAACTAGAAAACTGATATAGATCTATATAGATCAAAATTCAAAACCAAATCTAATCTTCAGATCTGATATAGATCTAAGTAATGAACAGATTATCACATAAACAATTTCAAAAACAAAGAACTAATAAACTGAACAGGTCATTTACCTTGTAGTCTTACCTTTGAAGGAGTCCATGCCACACACAAGAGATGTAATGTCACTTGTAATTATGCTCAGAAAAAATTCAGGATCATAGATCTACCATAAAGGTTAGATCTCTTTCCAAGAGATTAATAGTCTTACTTGCCACCAAGGAAGAGAAACCACTTAAGCGCCACACGGAAATTTATGTGATTAAACCCTCACACACACAGAAATTCCAAGGATCCAAACACTCATGCAATAAGAGGTAGCAGAGGTTACAACCAGCTTAGAGGGGCCACGGCCAGATCTGTGTTGAAGGAGTTACGACTCAAAGAGAGGGGCCAAATCTATGTTGAATAGGCCACGACACAAAGAGAGAGGCCAAATCTATGTTGAAGAGGCCACGACTCAAACAAATATGCACTAGAGGAAGGTGTAGGCAACTTCAACCTTCAAACCACAAGTAGACACAGCAAAACCAGCACTTCAAGAGCTTTGATGACCCTTGTCTCATCCCTAGACAAGGTTGCAATGACCAGGAAGCTGAACACAGGAGGGTCGAACTGTTATAAGAGCTTGACTACTGTTGAAAAGGAGGGTCGCAGCTCACAAGAGGAAATCCGCTCACCTTTTGGAAGATAAGATAAAAGTGTGTTTAAGAAAGTAGAGGGGTAGGACTCTATTTATACTTTAGGCTAGGGTAGGTTAAATAAAAATAATAATTAAAAATAACATGTTTAATTAATATAAATATTAATTAATCATGTTATAATTAAAACATTTAATTAATATTTTTACATTAACCCCTAAAGCAAAAAAGAAAAACCCCAAATAAACACAAGCAAGGGTGAAGGGGGTTTAAGAGGAGTGACTTGGTGGCAATACTTGTCCATTCATTCTCAAGGTGACCTTTTTAACTTTATCATCACTGCATATGGGATACATCTCTCATGTGGTCATGCCCGCCTTCAAAAGAGGGTCATACATCAACAAACACCTGATCAAAGACCAGGTGGCCCCAAAACATCTCTAGGGTCTTATCCACCAAGGTACAAGACTAAGGATCAACCCATGTCTCAGACATGGGTACCCTGGAACATGTCCAGGGGCCCTAGACATATCTAGGGACTTTAACTGCTTGATCCCAGACCAAGAACCCCAATTATCTTCTGGGGGCCCTCACAAGGGTCTTAACTGCTTGGTCCCAGACCAAGAACCCCAGTCATCTACTGGGGGCCCTTACAAGGGTCTTTTGCCATGGTACTGACTGTTTGGTCCCAGACCAAATCCCCAGGAGTGCACTGGGGCGCTTAGATCTCAGCTAGGGTCTTTGCCATCCTCCCAGAGAATGGCTCTTGCAGCTGCTTTAAAATTCAACAATATAAAACTATGAATCTGTCATTCGAAAGCTAGATTGAGCAAATGAACTTTTTTTAAGAGGAAAATTCATATTATATAGAATTATAATATTAAGGAAAGAACAAATGAGATCAAGGTAGTAATAAGAACTTGTGATGTGCTTGGTTGTAATTAATGAATTGTTTTTTCTTTTGAATCGACAAAGTTTAGAATTTAAACATAACCTACAATTTCTCTATAGTTTGGGAGGTCGACATCATAAATTTACAAATTTTCAATCATCATGATTTAATCAATTAACATTTTTTTGTCAAAGGCCCAATTAACATTTTTTCTCATAAAGACCCACTGTCCCGAGAGTACAGTCCAAATGTAAAGAAAATCTACATACCAAATATGTCCAAATACAAATCATAATCTAGACAGTTTCAGTTTCTCTGGTAAAGCCCCACTGCCCCCAGAGTACTTTCAAATGTAAAGAAAATCAAAATGTCAAATATGCCCACATACAAAACCCACACCAAGTGCAGTTATAATTAATCACTCTTTGGACTACAACCTAAACAATTTCACATGGATTCTTTGGCCACCCATGGCTTGTAAAATCACTATGTACATTATAGCATTGTGGGCACTGAAGAACAAACGGTATATTCAAGATCCCTAAAAGTATTTAATCACAAATCTGCTTATGGACGGAAGTACATTTATGCTTACAAAACCTGGAAGGAGAACCACTGGATATCAAACTGAAACAACACAAAACATTTTCTTCCAAGGGTGGAACTGATAAGTCCACTGGATTTGAAACTGAAACAACAACAAAAGTTAAAACATTATTTACCAAGAGAGTGAAACTGATACATAGAGCCTGAATTTCATTCTCGATTGAATGTTTATAACAACCATGTAATACTTTCTGGCAGATGAAGTTGTTGATAATAATCAGATACGTATGCGTTTTTTTTTTCTATTCTGCCTTTATTGCAATCAATTTCTTGAAATATAGTGATATTTTTTGCAAGCAGTTTTCTTTTGGAAAAGCAACATCTAAATTTTTAGTCAAAGTTTCGAAAGAGAAGAGGGAAGAAGCTGGGAGAATCAATCTTATTTCAAACGAGGAGATATTTCAAATGAGGAGATCTGAGACTTAGTCAAAAATTAAAATCAATAAAAACCCCATCCTGAAAGGCTCACAAAGTTGGCATGTGCAGAGAACGGGCTACAAATAACATCTTCATCCAAATGACTGAAACGGGCAAAACAGAAAAGCCTGAATATATTAAACTAGAGACAAAACGAATGATGTGATCAGCACTGCCTAGCTGGCAAACTTTATACATTCATCAATTATTTGGAATTAGAACGCACAATTTGTCTTTTACATTGCTGGAGCTAGATCCAGCTAGCATTTGTTAACTAAAGTAGCCTAATCTCTCTTGAAAGATGGGCACTATATTCATCAAACATTGAAAAGGATTAAGGAAATTTTATGTGGATGAACAACTCTGTCGTCCTTAGACACAAAACCAGCAGTGAGAAACTCCAATCTTAAAATGCAACTGCAAAATAGCGTCCTAAAAGAAATAGACTACCTGCTTGTTAGATATATACAAATAGGTATACAAGCAGTGTTCAAGGTGGCATTACTCAGTTGCCTCATATATGGGCATATCATCAAAACTCCATATTGCTGGAGAATTTTCGTTATCAGGAAATTAAGTTCCATTGATATCAACACGTCCAGTTGATTGATCAGTCCTATCCTCAAGATATAGAAACCGAAGCAAACCAATGTATGAGTCCATGACCGATTCCTCACTTGAATTGGATTGATTTAGGCTTTATAGCCTTGCAGTCAAGCAATGAGTTACCATCCTGATGACTGCCCTCAGAAATACCCATTATCAATAGTGTTGGCACATCCATGAAATCAGCACCATCGCCCTCAATAGTAGTGCTGAGTGCAGATTTTGCAGTAGCTAAACGATTGGATTTCTGACCCTGAACGATATCTGATCTTGCCATTTATGACCCTGAACGATATCTGATCTTGCCGAACATTGTGGCAAGTGAGTGCATATATTTATGGGAAAACCCTCTGTCATCTTGTCATCATGATTCTTTACCACCTTATTCTTCTTGGGAGGCGGCAAATCATCGGCAAAATTAACTTTGGCTTTCTTTCCTCTAATCTTTCTAGCTTCTGCATCATATGCTCTTGCAGCTTTCTCTGCTGTATCAAATGTACCAAGCCAAACCATCACTCCTTTTCTAGGATCTCTAATTTCTGCAGCCCATTTGCCCCGTGGGCGCTGTCTGATGCCTTTGTATATGTTCTTCCTCTTCCTACCTCTTGCGGTCTTAGCTACTTCTTTGCATTGGGAGGGATGTGTAGCGGGCGACCCTTCAAACAACAAACTTCACAATTAGACAAACTCCTGTGCATTATGAACATATACCCATAACATTGCTCTAAATTCAGATACGTCGATGCACATTATATAAACGATATGAATCAGAAACTTTGAGGCATATGAACATCTCAAGTTATTCTGAAGCTGGAATGGAAGATGAGTTTATAATCCCTGGCAAACATATGTATCATAAACATAGTCCACATATATGCACACAAAATTGGGGGATGATTCACTTTCATGGATGGTGAAAGTATGCACACTCAATAATACCCAAGAGAGTTAAGAGGATGAGTATTACACAAGTACCTGGTTGATAAATATGAAACGGGCTTGACATTCGACAGCCATTTCAATGACTCTATAATTTTTAGCCATTAAAAAAGAGAAATTATTTCCGCAGAATATATAATTTATTTGTGCATATTACAAAATTGGGCGTACACACATGCATACTGCAATGCAAATGGATTTGTAATAGAAAAAAACCTGCTTAGACTGTGAAATAAAGGACATTATCGATTTTCTCACCTTTACTATGCCGTTCTCAGCATGCACAAATGGATATAAGCACACATGCAGGCCTATTAAATGGAAAACACAGCATGCACAAATGGATATAAGCACACATGCAGGCCTATTAAATGGAAAACACTACCTTCCCAAACATGGATAATGCATGAGGAAGTAAATTCGCATCAAAATTAGCACGAAGTGTGAGCACCCCCATGGATGTAAACACACATGCAGAGGACTAGTGAACCGAAAACATTACCTTCCAAAACTTGGATTATGCATGAGGAAGTAAAATGGCATCACACCGAGCACTAATTGTGAGCACACCAAGTTTAACATTTAATCCCCTACCCTGCACTACAACAAAAATACATATCGCTGCTAAAAATATGAAATGCACTCCATTTTACAATCTGACTACTATTCGTCTACAGTATGTCCGTTATACATTTGCAGGCATGGACATGGATTTACAGAAATAAAGATTCTGAATTCAATGCACACACAAGGATGCAATCTACAGAAATGACCATATGTACTATTAACCATCCCAAAAATCCTCCACCACCGATACAAAAATACTAATTGCTTCTCAACATAAGTCCAGGCTCACCGAGCCATTTTAATTTCACTTTCTCAACATAAGTCCAGGCTCACCAAGTCATTTTAATTTCACTTGCTTATTTTAGTAGCATTTTCTAGAACATTGCACTGATGTTTTAGAGGGATTTTGAACTTGCAAATCTGACTGCTCAAACAAAATTGTATGCTTATTAGGTACTCAAACCCTCACCACGGATGGAGAAGTCTCTGACAATGTAATTTAGCTCATAGGGTCTCAGTGACCTGAAGCACTCTACAAATCACAGCAAACCCAAGTAAAACGTAAAAGCTGCCTCTAGGTGCCCTAAAGAGAGAGCAGGTAAACCCTTGAAAATTTAGAGAGCTCTACCCACCCATAAGAAGCATAACCTTTCCAGCAGATCCACGGATTCATGATGAACATACAAACGCATGCACATTAAAACAAAAAATCACAGCTTACCTCCAGCCAAAGGGCATTCCTGCCTGGCAGCTAATAAACCACTGGGGGTAAACCCCGGTACTATTGTTCCTCCACCCATTGTGTATGATTCCTCTCAAACCCAATCGAGACGTTAACAATCAGCCTCCGTGATCGGCCTCGGCTTACCGGTTTCGCAGACCCTCCGACAGTACCAACGAGCCTTACGTGTGCGGCATCGACAGGCGGTTAGAATTTTTATATGCGGAATGCATCGAGATCGAGTCCCCTGGACCGAAAAAGTTTTCAGAGAGGAAGTCCATCTGATTGCGGAACTTTTGCTGCCGGAATCGAACGGAGAACAAAGGAAATTGGCCATTCACAATCAAATTTAAAGGGTCCCAAGTTCCAACCCATTGGACTCTGATCCCATCTGGTCCCACGCGTCGGAGGCCATTAAACCTTATATAAAGGAATTATGACAGAATATCCTGCCTGCCATGAAATGTGGGACGAAAGTTTTCGAATTCATACCTTACTTGATTTCAAAATGTCTACATGGCACCCAACTAAACCCTACCAAAAAAACCTTTTCGACTAAGTAGCAGTAGCACTCGTGTCCATCATTATTGTAGACTCCCCACGAGGAGTATGAAAGAGGGAATGAAGGGTAAGAAAGACTTCCTTAAATCTTTTTATTTGTAATTGAAGATGCACATATATTTTATTTTTAATTGTAATTGGGGATGCACATATATTTTGGTGGGGGAAGTTCATGTTTACTAGTTAGTCTTATATAGCTTCTTGCAAATGAATGTCTATAATGAAAATTTTGATAAACAATTGAAGGAAGTGGTTGAATATTTTTTTTATGTACACAATTTAATAAAAAAAATTGATCAAACAATTTAAGGAAGTGGTTGAATATTTTTTTTCACATACAGATTTGAGGCGGATTTAAGGTTTTAAGGTTTTAGTTAACTCTTTAAATAACAAAATTAAATTTAATAAAAAAAGGCATAACAAAACAAAACTTATAAGCCAATGCATCAATAATGCCAGTGACAATCATATTTAACCCTCATAAAATATGTTTAACATTTGTATTATATATATATATATAACATGTTGTGTGGGGACAACATGGATTAAAGTTCTTCAAAGACTCCATGCTCATGTTAGTATTAAAGCATGCATGTATTATCTATTTATTGACAATTTAAACTAAGAGGTTTGCCTACAACTAAGTCTCCTATTGTCATAGAGGTTTTAGGAGACATTGATGATTGCTTCGAGTGAAAAGATTGAAGATTGAATTTACAAAAAGAAAAGAAAAAAAATGTCAGAAAAAATTCCTTGAATCTTTCTATTTTTTAATTGGAGATGCACATATATTTTCTTACAGAAGTTCATGTTTTGAGTTAACCTTCCACTTCTTCTTGTTGTATTTTGTTTTCTTCTCATCTTAGTTGTGGATTATGATTTCAAGGATGTAATCGAAAATTTTTAAGTGTATTGTCTACTAGCTAGTCTAGTATAGCTTCTTGCAAATGAATGCATGTAATGAAAAGTTTGATCGAACAATTCAAGGAAGTAGTTGGATATTTTTTTCACATACAGAGATTTAATGAAAAATTTAATCAGATAATTCAAGGAAGTGGTTGAATATTTTTTTTCACATACAGATTTAAGGTTTTAACTAACCCTCTAAATAACAAAATTAAACATGATGAAAGAAGGCTTAACAAAGTTAAACTTAAAAGTGAATGCATCACTAATGCATGAAACATGTTGAACATTTGTATTATTTTAACCATAATTGAACATATATATATATATATATATATATATATATATATATAAAGGTTGTGTTGGCACAATGACAATTAAAGTTCTCCAAATAGTCCATGTCCATGTTACTATTAAGGCATGCATGTATCACCTATTTATTGACAATTATAACTAAGAGGTTTATAATGCTTTTCTTATAAGCTACATCCTACAACTAAGCCTCCTATTGTCATAGAGGTCCAAGGAGACTTGATGATTGCTTTTAGAAGATTGAATTTACGAAAAAAAAGGTAAAAAAAAGTCCCTTGAATCTTTCTATATTTAATTGGAGATGCACATATATTTTTTTGGAGTTCATGTTTTGAGTTAACCTTCGGTGTCTTCTTGTTGCATTTTATTTTCTTCCTATCTTGGTTGTGGATTATGATTGCAAGGATGTAATCAATTTTTTTTTAAAGTATAGTGGCTAGTAGCTAGTCTTGTATAGCTTCTTGCAAATGAATGTCTGTAATGGAAATTTTGATCGAACAATTCAAGTGGTTGAATATTTTTTTCACATACACAAATTTAATGAAAATTTTGATCAAACAATTCAAGGAAGTGGTTGAATATTTTTTTTCATATAAAGATTTAAGGTTTTAGCTAACTCTTTAAATAACAAAATTAAACGAAGATTGTTATGAACATAAATATACATAAATAGATATTCATAACATAATAATTAATTAATAAAAAATTATTATTATTAATAATGAAAGGTCATGTCTCAAAGGACATGACTATTGGTTAAGGGCACCCCTACGTGGGTATATTAACGAGCCCTCGTTCTCAATTGTAATCATCTTATCTTATCTATTCATATATTATTTACAGTCCTATATGGATTACTTTGTTATATTCCAAGTATTTTGGATAATTCTTGTGTGAGCGAACTTTGTTCGTCTCATTTGGTATCAGAGCTTTGTTTTTTCTGATCCCGGCCTTTGGCCAATATCTTTATCAGACCTTGTCTGATCCGGCTTTTAGCCAACCCCATCGTTTCAGAGTTTCTCTAAGAAAATTGGTCTTTGACCACCAATCGGGCCTTTGGCCATCAGAAGAAAAAAAAAAATTAAAAAAAAAAAATTTTATTAAAAAAAAAAATTAAAAAAAAAAAACTCCGGCACACACCCGTCTACACAAACACCCCCCATACACCTCTATAACCTCTCCCACATCCCTCATGTCCCCGCTCCCTCACATCCCCATAACCCCTCCCCATTTCCCCACGACCTGTCCCCACCCCTCTCCCACACCCGTTGTCCCATTCCCCATACCCCCGTAACCTCTCCCGCATCCCTCCCGACCCCCTTCCGCAGACAACTAACCACTTCCCTTCCCTTTATATTCCCATTTCCGTTCCCCTGTAACCTATTCCCCTACTCGTTCCCTCCGACCCCGCTCACAACCTACCACCATTTTGCAACCTCCTCACAAGTCTGTCGCTTGCCCCACCACCATACTATGACTCCCGACTGTGCCCTCGCCCCGCCACCAATACAAACAGATCCGTTGTATAGAAGCGGGCCATACAATATTGTATCACACGATATATATTCCATCATGGTTCGTTTAAAATTCAAGAGAAATCACAGCCATTAAGTGTTATTAAACCATCATGACTCTCTAATATTAAACGACAGGATCATTAATTTGAGAAATAAAGTTAAGACTAAGCTAAAAGCGTGGGTTACAAGAATTAAAGATACGAAGAGCCTAAATCAAGTTTTATCTATATACATAGAAGGAGTAAAAGTTATTAAAGGGGTGATTAAAAAATAATAATAATAATTGATTATTAGTGGGTAAAGTTAAAAAGGTATTAATAAAGTAAAAAGAAAATATATTATATTTCCAAGGCTCATACAAAAGGATATTTTTAAGCTTAAGTGAAACCAAAAAAATTAAAAATATCTAAAGTCCAATTTAAGTTATAAAAAGGAAAATTCAAAAATGGAAGGAGGAAGATTCCCTCCTACTTATAAAAAATATGTGGATCCCTTATTAAAAGTTAACGGGATTATTCAAGGAAAGAATATCAACATCCCTATTTGTCCGACTGCTAGGAAAAATCACATTAACGTTGACCTGACAAACCAATTAATGGTTTTAGAGCCAAATATAATTGAAAATGACATGTGTCTTTCCGATGAGAAATATGACATTAAGAA
>SNQJ01S0068761.1:0-20310 GCA_010110895.2 Picea sitchensis | reverse complement strand
ATGTAAAAATATTAATTAAATGTTTTAATTATAACATGATTAATTAATATTTATATTAATTAAACATGTTATTTTTAATTATTATTTTTATTTAACCTACCCTAGCCTAAAGTATAAATAGAGTCCTACCCCTCTACTTTCTTTAACACACTTTTATGTTATCTTCCAAAAGGTGAGCGGATCTCCTCCTGTGAGCTGCGACCCTCCTTTGCAACAATAGTTAAGCTCTTGTAACAGTTCGACTCTCCTGTGTTCAGCTTCCTGGTCATTGCAACCTTGTCTAGGGATGAGACAAGGGTCATCAAAGCTCTTGAAGTGCTGGTTTTGCTGTGTCTACCTGTGGTTTGAAGGTTGAAGTTGCCTACACCTTCCTCTAGTGCAGATCTGTTTGAGCGGTGGCCTCTTCAACATAGATCTAGCCTCTCTCTTTGTGTCGTGGCCTATTCAACATAGATTTGGCCCCTCTCTTTGAGCCGTAACTCCTTCAACACAGATCTGGCCGTGGCCCCTCTAAGCTGGTTGTAACCCCTGCTACCTCTTCTTGCATGAGTGTTTGGATCCTTGGATTTTTTGTGTGTGTGAGGGTTTAATCACAGAAATTTATGTGTGGTGCTTAAGTGGTTTCTCTTCCTTGGTGGCAAGTAAGTCTATTCATCTCTTGGCAAGAGATCTAACCTTTATGGTAGATCTATGATCCTGAATTTTTTCCGAGCACAATTACAAGTGGCATTACATCTCTTGTGTGTGGCATGGACTCCTTCAAAGGTAAGACTACAAGGTAAACGACCTGCTCAGTTTATTAGTTCTTTGTTTTTGAAATTGTTTATGTGATAGTTTGTTCATTACTTAGATCTATATCAGATATGAAGATTAGATTTGGTTTTGAATTTTGATCTATATAGATCTATATCAGTTTTATAGTTAGATCTGTTTTGATCCATATCAGATCTTTTAATTAAATCTGTTCTGTAGCTTAGATCAGAACTGGTGTTATGTTTTTAATTAGTTTAGATCTAATCTTATGAATTTAATTTTAGTTGAATTAGATTGCTGCCTGTTTAGATCTGAGTGCTACACACACTCAGAATTTGTTTAAAAGATTCATATCAAATCATTGTTCTTTTCTACTCTGATTTTCTATGTTCAATAGTTCAGTATTGTTGTGATTTACTGTTCTAATGTTTTCTATCTAACTGGAATTTAAAGACAATATTTTTCTGCTCTTACTTCCCTAATTCTAACATATATTCTTGGTTTTGGCATAGAATTTACATTTTTCATCAGTTTTAGGCATATACTTGTTTTGTCATTTCCACCACTACATTCAATTTATTTTCAGTGTCTGGCATATTCTTCATTCATCTTGAATGAACTGTGTTCTAATTACATCTCAAGGATGGTAGCCATTTATTTGTGTGTGGATTTATGTCCTTATCCTCACAACTTTTACTGAATTTAATAGATCCATTCCATCTGCATTATATTGCAGATAGCAATTGGATTCCACTAAATATTCTTAATGGATCCATTTCTTTGCATTGTAGATAACAATTAGGTTCCACTAAATATTGTGAATAGATCCATTTCTTTGCATTGTAGATAACAATTGGGTTCCACTGAATATTCTTAATAGATCCATTGTGTTGCATTATATTGCACATATCAAATGGGGCAAGTGAGATATATTGTTTTAAAGTGATGGTAATAATGAGACTAGGTTGGGCAATGGGATTAGGTTCCACTAAACATGTTTAATAAAATCATTGTATTGTATTATATTTCACATAACTATTAGGGTAAGTGAGATATATTATTTATTGTTGTTGTTTTTTTTGAAATATTGAATATATGTTTTTTGTTTATTAAATTGCACATAACTATTGGGGTAAGTGATATATTGCTTGATGTTGATTTTTCTTTGAAGTATTAAATATATGTTTTTTTTTTCTTGGAAAAAATGAGATATATTACTTGATTGTAATGACAAGGAAGATATTGGTTGAAGAATGGGGATTAGGGTGGTCCCACTAAATATTATTAAGAGATCCAATTTGTGATGTTATAGTGCACATGACAATTGGGGCAAGTGAAATATATTGCAATGGAAAATACTGGCAATGGCAAGGGCATTACTTGGGTTGGGGCAAGTAGGGTGACAACCAAAGGTTCAAAAAATAATCTTGCACATGTTCTAACTATTGCTATAACCAAAGGTTCAAAAAATAATCTTGCACAAGTTCTAACTATTGCTATAGATCAATAGTTGGTACAACTTATATGATAGGGTTAGAAGACTTGCAGGAAGAAGTGGAATCCTTTTTGGTGAAATTGCTTAGGCCTTTTAAATTCGTGCAATTAAATTGTGCTTGCTTGCATATAATGATTATTATTTAATACTTGGGTTGCAAATAAATTGTGCTTAGCTGCACGTATTAGTTATTGATTAATACACTAGTTAGAACTTGCAGGAACAAGTGGAATCATTTTTTTGGTGAAATTGCTTAGGCCTTCCATAATATGTGCAACTAAATTGTGCTTGTTTGCATATTTTGATCATTATTTAATACTTGGTTGCAATTAAATTGTGCTTGTTTACATATTTTGATCATTATTTAATACTTGGTTGCAATTACATTGTGCTTAGTTGCACTTATTGTCTATTGCTCAATACACTTGATTGTTATGTGTAGGATGGTGTCACTTAATGTTGCATGCAATGTTATGGGCCATGGCATCGATTGTGCATGGCTATTTTTGTGTTGGTTCATACATGCTTATTCATCGTGTTAATTATTAATGTGCTATTGCCCTTGCAATATCCATTGGGTGCAATTGTTGTTTGCTCGAGATGATGCCATCACTTTTTGTAGTGCACTTGACAATTGTGCATAATATTATTATGCATCCATCATCTGCTGGAATTTGTTGTTTAAAAAAGATACAATCATGTGGATCATAGGCTTTAATCAACCTAACCAAATTATGATATGGTCGTTGTAATTTAAATGAACTTAGTAGTGCTCACACTATTATGTAGCTATGATTAAGTATATCAATTTGATAATGCAATTACAAAAAAAGATTTTTTACTTCAACCTTTACATGGTTATGTGTAAAGAAAGGGGAGGAATTAAAGAGGAAGTAGGTGTTAGCTTACTTTTAAGAGGGCATTTTTGCTTAATTTCACATCTAGAAAACCAATAATTCCAAAGAACTATCATATCCATGATGGTCCAATAAAGTGAAGAGGTGTAGAGATGGCCAAAGAAACACATACAAATATAAAGAAAAAGAGAAACATCGATTCCCTATTCCCTTAGTCCAAGCATGTGTTTGTTATGTATTGTTGATAGGTGGAATAGAGTCACTCTTTTACATAAGAGTTGTCAAGTACTCTAATATCAAATGTTGGCAACCTGATTGTGTCAAGAGTTATAATTGCAAGGATTCTGTAGGTCAAATATTGCATGTAAACTTTATTTAGCTCAATTTGTTGGGGCAAAATTCAACCAAGAATAATATCACCTTTTGTGAGAATGCCTCTGGGGTCTTGAAGAGTAAGAATCTTCTCGGTGCCGAAAATTATGAAAAAAACTTAGAGGGTGCATTCGTGTTAACCATCCATTACATGCATCCCATAATCTTGACTCTTTCCATATAATCGTCAAAGCCCTGTCTTGACTTTCCTTGCCTTATAATTGTCAAATCCCTATAGAGGTGCTTCCAATTCATTAACATCCTATTGAAGTTTTTCATTAAAAGGATCACTCTCAACCCTTCATTGAGCAAATAAAAGGTGGTTCGAAGTCAATTTTCCTTAGCTCTCTTGTTTCTAGGCACCATCTTACTTGTTATTGCATGATTTGTACTTGTGCAAAGCCCCACTACAAGTTCTCAAATCTTGTGTAACTAGAGAAGATCCTACCATTGTCACCTTAGTAAGAACTTACCATGTTTTAGTGATAGAAGAGGTCCACCACAAGGGAGGCTTCCTTGGTGACCTCAAGGGATCAAAGTAGAAAGTATAGTATCCAAGCCTACCGCCCCCTCTCTTGATCATCGAGTAAAAGGTTTAGGTCAAGTAAAAATAAGAGGTATAAGGTTGTTTGAGTACCTGCTCAGAACAATAACACTTTATAGCATGTATATGATTATTTCCAAGTTCAAACAAGCAATAAATTCCTCTTAAAGACACTATACATGAAAAGTTGCTATGAATTTGCAACAGTGAACAATAGTACAACAACAATAAATAAATTATAACAACAACAACAAATATTGATCAGAAATGCAATAATTGACAAGGAAAACTTAGCACAAATCCACTAGAACAATATCCAATTATTAGATGCAATTTCTGAATGTGTTAGACCACCAATTAATGAGTGTATGCAACAAATTTAAGAGTTATCAGGTGGTTGTAGCAAAATTTTGCAACAACAAGTTTACTAGAAAGTTATTCAAAGTTAGTGTTAACAATGTTAGTGGTTGGTTGAAGAGAGTTGAAAGAGAGTGTTTTTTGATCAATTTCACCATAAGAGATCTATGTAACTAGTGCCTTAAGGCTATGGAGTCTTGTAACAACAAATGAAACTAAACTTGGAGCTTGATCTAGTTTCAACCAAGAGGTAGGACTCAATCTCTAAGGTGATATCACATTAGGACCTTAGAGGTTGAGTCTCGAGGAGAATAATTTCTAGGGTGCAAACACTTTTGGGCCCTAGAAACCTTTTCTCTCTTCTTGTAGCTTCAACTAGGTCAAAATCAAGAAGTCTAGGGATAATATCCTAAAGTGCCAACACTTTAGGGGTTTAGGAGTCTAACCCCAGCAAGGATTTCTTGACAAGTTTTGGACAAAATTAACCTTATGAGAAGAGGAATCACTTATTCTCCTCTCTTAGGGTTTCATCAAGAAAGATGTTTAGCATGAAAAAGTAAAATTACCATGAAACATTGATAGCATGAAGATAAAATTGACTTACTTCACCAATATACGATGAGATAAAACCCTAATTGCATAAATTCCATCCAAAAATCAGTAAGAGCATCCACAACTTGACCTTCCAAACGTAGAACATAAGGTAGAAGATCTAGATAACACAATATGGTGAAAATTTCAGATGTGTTCTCTCACAAAGGTGAGAAATGATGATCATGAAAAATGAAATGTGAGGGTGGCCTTTTTATTTGTCCACATAAATTTTTCAACTACAAATTAGAAGAGGGCCGACCCCTTCATTTTCCTCCACAATATTCCAAAATGAAAAATACATAAAGTAAAACCCTAAAAAGGGTGACATCATGCCCTAGAAGGGCGACACAGTGATAAAAAAGATGACGTCAAGCCTCAATGAGTGGATTGTTGGGCCTCCAAAGGCCATGTGTCATACTCTAATGTGAAAAAGTATGACACAATGTGTCTCCTCAAGTCAAACCACCTCAAGAACCACACCATCCATCAAACCCTAGCCTCCATGGTGACGTCAAGGGCTAGTGGGTGACATCATAGGCCTCCAAAGGCCTTGTCCAAGTGCAAGAGGGGTGCAATCTCATCCTCCAATGATACCATGGTTCCTCCAAAGGAACCATCCTCCATCCTCTGTGCATAATGGTTCTAGGTGCCCTGCCTAGCCTGTGGGATTTCTTCCCATGTATGTGGCATATGACTAGCCTGCTAAAAAACCAAGCCCATATGTCCATCGTCCAAGACTTCAAGGGTGTGAGAGCCATGATCTAAGTGTGTTGAGTCACTAGATGACTCCCTTCTCTCCATCCGACGTGCCAAAGTCCTGCAATAAGGCACAACATCCTCGACAGAACCTAAGATTTCCCTCAAAGAACCATGTCAGGGGCATTCAAAGCAAAGAAAAATATAAGACAAAGTAAACCAATGTTCATAAGACACATTAGTCCTTAAATCATGCAACGTAAGTTGATGCCTAAGATACAATCCATGTAAAAAATTCACCCTAGTATCCCTTTCAAGTATCACCCAAGCCCAAGACCTTGTGAGGGTTACCAAGTTTAAGTATGGGAGGGCCTTCATCCAACCCTATTAGGTGTGCCACCTAGAAAAGAAACAAATAACCTAGGTAGAGGGATAGGTCTCGAGAGTGACAAGGGAAAGTTAAAACCCATCAAGAGTAAGTGTCAATATGTTATGGTTTAAGGCTTCCTTCATGGATTATGTTGTCCATCTCTATGTACGCTTTTGTTGAGGGTGTTCTTTCTTTTGAGTTACCCAATATTTGTGTTCCACCTTTTTCCAAACCCCTTCATTAGCCATCTTTCCAATACCTTCTTTCATTTATAATTTGCAAATTTGAGGGTCCCCTTTACAGGTTTCCAAGATTTAGCATTATGTTTTTGGGACCGAGGCGAGCATTGAATGAGTAGAGCTCAAGTTGGACTGGATTTTGGTGGTCCTAATTTAATATGTTCACTTTATTTTTAGCATCATTTTCTTATTATTTTATAACAGTTGCAATATACCTTCGGGCCGCCAGCTCCTTTCTCACGAGAGCATGGGCCATAACCAAAGTTTAGAATATGTGAAAGGTTTTATGATGGAAAATGTTAAGTATGGTCGAGAGTGGAACGTTACCCTTGGGAGTGCCCCCCAATATTACCAATTTTTCCTGTGTGGTGACAACACAGGACTAGGGTACAAAAGATGACTACCAAGGTGAAACAAGGCAACCAAGACAACTTCTCAAGCAAGTGATCCACTATCCAACTTCAACCAATGATCCTTGTTCATATGCCCAATAAATTAAACACAACACCTTGGATGAAAAAAAATGACTAACCATACCTCATGGTGACACTGGCTTACCATGCCCCATACTCTGGGTTGCTTGAATGTGACGAGCCTTAGTTGATTTGTGCTGGGAGGAAAATCAGGGTGGTTGTTGGGCTACCATTTGTGGACATGATGATCATCATCATGATGTAGATCATGTTCTCCATTTCAGTCCTAGAGACATGATCTCCTCTAGTTACCCCTAGGCATGGGGGGGTAACATTATCCATCCCCAAAGGAACTTGGTGGTGAGAAGAATGGTCGCCTTCCACCAAATAATCTGTCTGTTATCCCCTATAGTGGGGCACAACATTCTAAATCCTTCTAACAAAATTTTGACACTCTGAAACTAAAGAATCAACTTCAAAGAATAATGAGCGTCATGCTAGTTATCAACACTAATGATCATACATGGGGAAATGCTCAAATTCTTGGTGAATAATGGACAAATAAACATACACTAGGTGCTCCCCACTAGAAGAGAATATGGTTGCATGGGATTTGGCATAAACCTTGTCAATCCCACATTCAATTTGGTGAGAACTCTATCAATAGGGTTTGATTATTTGCATAATGTTTCTCTAGATCTTGTTAAGAAGGTAGTCATGCAAAATGTTTCCCTGTCTTAGAGGATGTTTCTCTCTAGGGAACTTGAGTTGGATGAGTTGGAGGTAGTTATGTGGGAGCTCAAGAATGATAAATCTCTAGGCCCCAAAAGTCTTCTTGTGGAATTCTACACGTTCTTGTGGCACATGGTTGGCCCTCCATATTTTAAAATGTCTTAAGGAGTGATCCACTGTGATTGTATGAGGGAAGTGGTAAATATTGGTCTCATCAAACTTATATCCAGAGGGGTCAAAAGGGATATGGTAGGTGTAATGTTCCCCAACTTAACTAAGGAACAATACTAGCGGAATTACACATAAAATAATTTTTTTTCCAACTAATCCTTTAGCTCACCAGCTACAAGAATACACACAGATTTAACCATTCTTCTATCATTAATTTAAATGAAGCTACAACATGATGAAGTAAACATGAATGCATCTAATAAATTCATCACATCAACATATAATTCATTCTCACACACAAAGTAAAACACACAACAATTAATCTCATAAAATTACTCATAAAAATAGATAAACACTTATCTTTTAGAATAGATGTGCAACCAACTGCTTGAGATGGACGTTCCTCCCAACCATATACTTGTTGTTCCATATATCAACAACAATTCACCCTTGAACTGGGTCTAGGAATCCACAAAACAGGGTGTCCATCACTGTCCATTCACAACTTAGATAATCCCACAACCCACTGATATTCTCCTACAATTATCCCGAATTTTCTCCATCTCTCTTTTTCTTGACCTACCCAACCCAAAGAATGTAACCCTTCACTACTCTCAGTACATCAAGCATTCCATTCGTTTATCAGGGTCTCTCAGGTGCAGGTAACCATGAATCTCACTACTGGGAACTCAAGCGAACTCACTTCCATGAAAACTACCAGGAAAACAACAATGAAAAGTTTGTTTCTCAAGTGCAACTCTCATAGGAGTTCACTATTCATACTTGACAACCTGGTTCTTCTGCAAGCATGAAAACTTGCTTCTTCATTCTTCAGCTCCAAAAATTCCCCTGAATTCTCCCTCCATTATTGCTCCAGTTCCAGTGTTCTTCTCTTTTATTCTCTGCTTGTTGTTCATGCAAAAGCGTGACTATCTAATTTTTCTCTCTTTCCCATTCAAATTTCCTCCCTTTTTCTTGCTTCTTGACTTACAATCTTCCCTAAGATAATTGTACTTCAGCCCCATGCTTCCAATAACTATGGTATGTGACTCCTCACAACCACCCTCTTACATGTATTTAGTGATTGGGTTCTTCTACACTTAAGGGAAAATTAGAAGGTTCACTCAAAACTTCAAAATCAAGAATATTTTTTTGGAGTTAAACTCATGGGTAAATCTCCCCTTTCTAGACCCCTCCTCTCTTGTGGATTAATCAACCCCCCATCTCTTTCCATGTCCCCCCAACATCTGGCATCACATTTTATTTATTAAAATTTAGAAATACAATTCACATATACATCACTTGGCCACAACCATACATTATTTATGTATTAATAATTAATTAAACTAGGGATTATAGAAGGGATGTTACATTCCCCTCCCCTATATTTTTGCACCATCCTCAGTGCACAACATTATGCTGATACACATGTAAAAAAATTACCTCAAATTACTTGGAAAAATAAAATTTTGCAATTTCACAACTCCAACAACAATTCCAACCATAATTTCATGTTCCTCTCAACCCACTGACCCAAGGAATGTACCCCCTTCACTACCCTTAGTCCATCAGGATGTACCATTCTTTTATCAAGGTCCCCAATGTAGGTTGGCTAGGACTATGAGATGTGGTTCTAGAACTTTAATTGCCCAAAATGGAATCTTGCATTCTTTATTATATTTTCTTCAAAATTGGAAAAATTTTGCAGGTACTCCTCCTGCATAGTTTATTCATGCTCCCATGTAGCATCTTCAGGAACATAATAGGTCCATTGGACCTTTACCAGGATGATTTCTTTGTTCTTGAGTACTTTGAATTTGTGGTCCAGGATGAGCACTAGTTCCACCCAGAAATCTCCTTCGTGTTCCACTTGGATCACAGTCCAATCAATTATGTGGTTAGGGTCAGGCACACATTTATTTAATAAGGACACATGCAATACACTATGCACTCTCATGGATACAAAAAAATCTAGCATGTATGCAACTGGCCATATCTTTTCTAAGATTTCAAAAGGCCCACAATATCTTAATGCCAACTTTGGGCAACAACCCAATCTTAGCAAACTTATTTTTTCTTTCACTTTTAAAAATACATGTTCGCCCACTTTAAAATGTTTGAAAACATGATTCTTTTCTGCATAACTCTTCTACCTGTCCTGGAAAACCTTCAGATTCTTCCCGATCCTTGTCATATTCTCTTCCATTTCCTCCAACAAATATGGCCCAATAATAGCTTTGTCTGTTGGGTTATCCTTTCCAAAAATTGGATGTGAATTTGAGATCTTCGTCTAAAACTATCTGCTTGGGCACTCCATGTAGCTTGACAACTTCTTTCATGTAGATCTATGCAATATTGGATGCCTTGTGAGTAGTCTTCACTGGATTAAAATGTGCAACCTTAATTAATATTTCCACCACTACCATGATGGAATCATGTTGCTTCATTGCTTTGGGAAGATTTGTAATAAAATCAACTGTAACCACTTCCCACTTTCACTCAGAAATGGACAATGGCTATATCAGTCTAGCTGGAAGTCTATGCTCAACCTTTACCTTTGAACATTGTAGACACTTGGTGATATAATTAGCCACTTCTTTCTTCATTCCGGGCTAAAAATATTGGCTCCTCACAACTCCAATGGATTTCTGATATCATGAGTGCCCGACACATGGCACATTGTGCATTTCTCTCAACATTGTATTTTTCATCTCTTTGGAATTTGGCACATATAATTTTCCTCTGTACATGAGGATTCCATTCTCTTTCAGCTAATAATATTTAAATTTCTATTGTAAATTTCCTTGCTATAATGTTTCTTTTATTTTCAAATAGTGCTGATTTGAATTTTCTATTGCTCAAATTTTGTCTTCCAAATTAGTCTTGTACATGTTGATGGCTTCCAAATGCATCCCATGCACTCTTTTTTTGAGTGCATCAACCACTTGATTTTATTTTCCATTGATATGCTTAATTTTGAAGTCATATTCACTAAGAAATTCAAGCCATCTAGTTTTCCTATCATTTAATGTTGGATGTCCAAATAAATGTTTCATACCACAATGGTCTATTTGGGCTTGCAATCTTTGATTTTTTTTTTATGAATCTTCGGTAATACCCCATAAGACCCATGAGCGATATGAATTTTGTGACATTTCTATGCACTGACCATCCTCTAAAATCTTCTATCTTCTCATGATCCATTGTTATCCCATCTGCTGAAATAATATGGCCCAAGTAATGAATCTTATTTTGATAGAAGATGCACTTACTTATCTTGGCATACAACTTATTGTTTCTCAAAACTTTTAGTACCATTATTAAATGTTTCTCATGTTCCTCCCTTGTCTTTAAGTAGATGAGTATATCATCCAGGAACATAATTACAAACTTGTCCATGTATTCTTTGAACACTCCATTCATCAAGCACATGAAAAAAACTTGTTCATTTGATAGCCCAAATGGAACTACCATATTTTTCATAATGCTCGTACCTTATCCTAAATGATGTCTCGTTGATATAGCCTTCCTTTATCCTCACTTGATGATAACCTAATCTCAAGTCAATCTTGGAAAATATTCTTGCACCTTTTAGTTGATCAAATAGATCATCAATCCTTGGAAAATGATATTTCTTCTTTATGGTGACCTTATTCAGCTATATGAAATCAATACACAACCTTAAGGGACACACTTGGGCATATATACCCATTCTTTGAAAGTTCTTCAAGCTGCAGCCACAACTCCTTCAATTCTGGTGTGCCCATTTTGTATGGTGTCTTAGACACTAGGGTAGATCCTGACACCAAATCAATGGATAAATCAATGTCTCTCTTTAGTGGAAGTCCTGGGATTTCCCCAAAAGAATTTTCAAAATCCTTTAATACTAGATGGTCTTTAATACTTGGAATTTTATCTCTGGCTGCCTCTTCTATATGGGTTGCAAAATCTTGACATCCCTTCCTAAAACTCTTTTTCAGCTGCATGGATGAAATTTATCTAACAACTGCATCTCTTAGAATGACTTGAATCTTACCTTGATGACCTTATTCATCAAGACAAGTGATTGTCTTGTTGTAACAGTCTAGGACAACATGGTGTTTTTCGAATCAATCCATGCCAATTAGAAAATGATATGAACCAAGTGGTATGATGTTCACATCCACCTTTCTACTGAATCCAATCATGTCTATTGGGAAATCCTTAACCAACTCACTGATTTTCCTCTTAGCCATTGTGGCTAACTAAACTAAACAAGATTTCTTATGCTTGCTTCTTTGTAAGTGAAATATTTCAATAATGAACTTAGAGTTTATGTACTATGACTAGCTCCATAATCAATTAAAATTTCTATGGTATGGTTGTCAATCATACCTCCTATCCCAATCACAGGGGACTAATACTCTTCTTTCTTGTTGTCCAAGGTTGCATAAATCCTTGGAATGTTTCCTCCCATGTCTTCCACTATTTCATCCTCTTGAATATTGTGGAAATTCCTCATTCTTTCACATTTGTGAGGGCAGTCCCTGTACAAGTGATCTCCCTCACATCCCTAATAGTTCATGGTATAATGCCTTGGCCTTTTCCCAATTGAATCTGCCATCCTAGGCTCATTCTAGATTGAATGACCTTGTTGATTTTCTTGTGAGTCGTTCCTAAAAAAGGGTGTCTTAAAATATTTTTGCCTTTTCTCCTTCTTACCCTTTTCTCCTTCTTACCCTTTATCTTGTCATTCCATGCTTTTTGGAAGATTGGCCTCCATATGCCGTGCTCATAGAGACATGTTTCTCTCCTTATGGCCTCCTCCAAAGTCATGGGGTTATCATATTGTATCTTGTCATTGTAGCAAGAAGACAAACCACTCATAAACCTTTAAATTGACATTCTCATCCTTTATGAAGCCAACATACTTCAATAGCTCAAAGAACATATTCTCATATTCATATATTTTCATGCTTCCAAATTTGAGTTCAAAGAAATATTTCATCTTCCTTTTATAGTAATTCTCTAATAAATATTTGTCTTGGAAATATCCTTTGAAATTACTCCATGAAACCTTCTTCTCATTAAGGTGTTCATATTGCTTAAGCTGATCACACCACATGGCTGCCTTTCCTTGCAAGTGATAGGTTGCAATTTTTGTTTCTACCCTGAAGGGTAATCATGAACCTGGAAATATTTCTTCATTTCCAACATCTAGGCCTCGACCTCTTCTCCCTTTCTATGCTCTCCATTAAAAGTTGGCAGCTTGATTTTCTTGAGTTCATCTTACAAAATGTTCGACTCATGCCTTCTTCTCTGCCTCTTGATATGAAAAAAACTTGGGATTATCCCTAGTCCTGAACTTGCATGATCTTTCCTAGTGGATTTATTTGGATAATGATGTCGCCTGCTCATACTCCTTGACTGCTTGTCATTCCCATGATCATCCCTTCTGTTATGGAATCCAAATACTACCACTTGTCTAGCACTAGTTGTTGGCTTTGTGTTAGAGTCTTTATTGTCTTGCCTCTGCAACATATTTAGAATATGAAGTATCTCTTCCCGATATTTCATAATCTTCTCATTATCTTCCCTATAAATTTGCACTTCCCTTTGTAGGCTTCTCATAGTGTCAACCATCTCCACAATCTCTTCTCTGCTTCTTCTTTCAGTGGACTCTGTCTCAAAATTTCCCATGCTGACATGTATCCCTATGATTTCCTCTTCATTACTATAATATCCTTGGGAATATTCCATAACTTTAATTCTCATATAAGAACCACAATTGTTTTCATGTACCTCTAATTCTATAATAAATGTGCATGTAATAATTATTGTTAGAAACATGCATGCTATAAACGTCTCATTAATTAGATTACATGTTATTATTCATCTCAATTTACAAAGAACACAATGCATTAAGTCAAAATATGATTCTTTTGACCCATCCTCCTCTGAAACAACTCTCCAACGACTGTACTCATGCCCCATTCTGAGTTCTAAGTGAAAAGTTACAACCTTCTCAAGTTGCAATTTCCACTCATTGCTCTATTTTACTATTGCAAAATTATTTTATTATTTTATGAGAAATTGTAGTGTTCAATTCAAAAATCTGTTTTTTTATATGGCTTCTTCTCCTCAATACCTTTCCATTGACTGCTCATTTTCCCAAATCTGAGCTTCGAGCTGAAAATTATGGTCTATGAAAGTCCTTATTGCTACACGTGTCTTCTCTTTATACAATTTCAGGTACCCAGATTCTAAATATGGTTCCATGGCTATCTTCTATGGTCCATGGGATTTCCATATATTTCTTATGTGTCCCAAACTGGCTTGTGATCAAGGAGTTATTCCCTCTGGAAGTAAACCAGGGTAAAGCATATACCCTGCATTGTTTCAACCATAACTTCTTTCTAGGTTCTTTCATTTTAAGCAGTAAAGAATATGTGTAACAAAGGTACACACATTTCTCTTGATTTCGACTACCAAAAAATGTTTTTTAGGCCCTCAAAATGCCTACACAAGTTGATGACCTTCAAAAACTGAAAACATTCATAGAAAATTGATTGTTTTATTGTTATAATAGTCTTTTAGTCTGAGTCGTTGATCTCAAAATTAGGAGTAATCCCATTCATCGATCCACTAAACTTTTCCAAGCCCATGGATGAATATCAATCGTTTCTTGCCAACTCAAAGCAACCAAGACCGTCCATTTTCCACCATCCAAAACTCCATCGAATATCAACGGTTTCCTTTGACAATCGACTTGTAATACTTTGCCAAATTTTCCAACCTGACCATCGACGACCGATGATTTCCTTCGGATGCATGACTCACTTCGCCAATTTTTCTGACCTAACCATCAACAATTTCTTTGGGATGGATGAAACACTCCACTGATTTTTCCGACCCAACCGTCGATGATTTCTCTTAGTGACGTGGAAACTAGGCTGATGTGGCATGAAACGTGGATGTTGACGTGTCATGACACATGGATGCTAACATGGCATGACACATCATATTCCTTTTTTCCCTTCATCAATGATCGATGATTTCCTTTGGATGAACCAAAAACTACGTCGATTTTTCCAACCCGACCATTGACGATTGATGATTTCTCTTGGTCAAGTGAAACACTTCATTGATTTCACCGACCCAACAATTTATGATTGGTGATTCTCTTTGCTGACTAAATTCACTCATGAATTACTCCGAATTTTGATACTTAGAAAATTTCAACCAAAATCCAGGATGAATCTGGGCCATCGATCTCTAAGTTAAATTGATCATGACCATTGATTCACCATACTTCACCCAACTCTGTCGATGAGTCTCGACTATCGATCTGCTCTATTTTTCCAAACTCTAAAAACAAATCTTAACCGTCGATTTGCTCCATTTTTCCAAACTCTGAAAATGGATCTCGATTTTCGATCTGCTCCATTTTACCAAACTCTAAAATTGGATCTTGACTGTCGATTTGCTCCATTTTTCTATACTCTGAAAATGGATCTCAACCATCGATCTTCTCCATTTTTCTAAACTTTGAAAATGGATCTTGATCTTCAATTTGCTCTATTTTTCCAAACTCCGAAAACGGATCTCGACTGTCGATCTGCTCCATTTTTCTAAACTCTGAAAATGGATCTTGATCGTTTATTTGCTCCATTTTTCCAAACTCTAAAAACGGATCTCATTCGTCAATCAAATCCATTTTACCAATCTTTGAAAATGGATCTCGATTATTCTGAGAGAAATTTTGACTTGAATTTATTCATAAATTTGGGGATTTCACTCTGGGTTCAACAGTTTCCCCAAGTACATCAAATATGAACCTCTGCAACATCAATTTTTTGCAAAAATTGCACTAGCCTCGACCCATACAAGCTCAGTGTTGAACTTTGGGATCTAATACCAATATGTAACATTCCCCATCTTAACTGAGGAACATTACTAACAAAATTACACATATTTTTTTTTTTTGCTAACTAACCCTATAGCTTACTAGCTACATGAATACACACATATTTAACCATTATGCTATCATTGATTTAAATGAAACTACATCATGCTAAAGTAAACATGAATGCAACTAATAAATTCATCACATCAACATATAATTCATTCTCATACACAAAGTAAAATGCAAAAAATTTAAACTCATAAAATAACTTTGAAAAATAGATAAACACTTATCTTTTAGAATAATTGTGAAACCAACTATTTGGGATGGATGTTCCACCCAACCATAGACTTGTTGTTCCACCCAGCCATAGACTTGTTGTTCCAGATCTCAACAAGAAATCACCCTTATAAAGAGGTTGGGCATGTGCCACTTGTTTCGACTTTTCCTTAGCAACCGTACCTTTAGATATTGACACATCTTCTTCCATACCTTTCCCATTGGATATTCTAATTGATTTAGATTCCTTCTCGATAAATCCAAATCAATGAATCTTTCATATGATGGTGGAGGGAGATTCTTAAAAATCATTTTGAGAGTGCACAATAATGTAAAATCTCTAGCCAACATATCCATTATATATTGGCCTTTCAAGGGTCATTCCAATTGTGCAAACCTACTATCATCATTTCTCCTATTATTCAAAATTTTCTGATAGTTCTTCTGTAGATAGAGGTCTCCAACATCATTCCACAAATTAGGTAACCCAAAGTTGACTACTTTAATTTTTTTCTTAAATGTAGCAATATCACCAATGAGCTCATGTACCTTTTTCTCTGTATTTTGCATGTGTTTCCTCTCAGCAAAAACCATCTTGGCATCCATAATGAGCCTAGTTCTATCTTCTATGTTTATATATTTAAGCTCCTCCTTGGATCTACTATTTAGGAACTTAATTAAATCATTAGCCACTTATGGCTTGCCTTCCAACTATGTGGCTATTATCATGATCTCTTTGACTACTGTAGAAATAAATTCAAACCCTTCTTGGATTAATTTAAATTGAGCCCAATTCTAAAAAACCATTTTTTCTATTTGGGCCCAAATCATATGTTTGGCTCCTCTTAATGCTTCTTTACTTGTGACCTTTTGCTTCATTTGAGCTAGTTCTTGTTCAACCTGTTTCTTCATAGTACTTACTTGTCGTAAGAGTACCTCTCTACTCTTGGCCCGCCCCTCTAACTCTTCTAATTTGGATGAATTGAATTTGAGCTTATTGGTGACAGTTCTAAGCTCCATATCCTTCACACTTAGATATGAAATGACCTTGGCAAGGCTCTCATCTACATCCAAACGAATGACTGGAAGTTTAGGCTCCTTAGCTGTCTGTAAAAATTTCTCCCGTTTCTCTCTTAAGGATTGATTCTCTGCTTGTAATATCTCTACAATATGTTTACTTTACACAAGTATTTGGTACAATTTCTCCTTCTCTTCATGACTGTATTATAGCTCAGGAGTTTGTACATGATATACCTTTGGGGTATTTATCTTCTTTTCAATACTTTCATTTCATTGGCATTTTGACTCATTAAATATCCAAATATTAGGATTTTGAGGATCTATCCCCAAAGAGATAATATTCTTTTCCAATTATGCTATCTTAATTTTCTTAACCTTCATTTCCACTCTTTCTTGCTTCGGTTTCTTTTCAATTTTGATAGCTATATCCCTAATCTTTTTCTCACTGGAAGAAGATTGGAAGACTCCTCTATTTTACATGTCATTGGTCTTCTTGTGCAACTCAACAATGTCTCCACGTTGAACACTTCCCATCCTAAAATTAATTTGGGTGGCCTTGTAGTTAGCAGGGGTGCAGGGTTTAGACACTTTTTCCTCCACCACAACAAATTTAAAGGTATTATGCTAATAATCCATGACTAAAAGAAGATTTTTTTGAGCATTTTCTGGGGGGCACAACTCCCTTCTAATATTTTGATTGTTCCTCCTAATATATTAGTAATGAGTAAAGAGATTTGGTTGATTTGGAGATGATCCTTTTGAAGTAGAAATAATAACTTCTCCAACTGATATGAGAGATGATGGAGAATTCCCTATTGAGAGAGGAGAAGTAGTAGGGGATGAGCCTTCCTCGCTATATCCTTTTTTTATTTGCAATACACCTTTTCTTTTATTCAAGGTGTTAGATAAAATATCCTCTATATCCAACCCTTCATCATTCTTAGGTTTTTTTCTCATTTTGTCATTAGTTTCCATCTCAGATTTCAAGTCTGAAAAGGTCCTCTTCCCCAAGACCACTTGCTACTTGTGAGAATTATGGGAGGACTTTGTTGAGTTTGATATTTCAACTGGTCAATTTTTCACTTCTTCCAATAAGATCTTCTTTAATTCCTCCCATGATTCTAAATTGACAGTGATTCAATGACAGGGTTAGACTGATGCTTGTATGTAGGCCTCTTGGTAGTAATCACAACCTGTAGATCATATATCCACTTGATTTCTTTTTCAGGATCAAACTACTAGATCATCTCTTCCACAAAACTTAGGGCAGTTCTCAATTTGACCAAGAATGGACCCACTTCATTTGTCAACTTGAGTGTGACTACCCACCTGTGTTGTGCAAAGTGATGATGATCTTATACCATCCTTTTCCTGATGTATTCCAAGGAAAATATCCTTGGAAACAAGAAAACTAATAGCTCATATGGTTCTTTTTCAATACCATAGACCTTGATTAGTGTGTAATTTTCATAGAGACACTTATCTCATGTATTCGTATCTTTACTCAGTTATATCAATTTCTTTAGATAATTAAACATTATGGGAGGCTGCAACATGTGAATCAGAGTGTAGCAAGCACTAATGAATTTGTTGACATAGAGAGTAAAATCCCGATTGTGTTCCTTCCTTCTTATTTCCCCAGTCCACTCAATTACAGGCTTAGGTATGCCTATATCATATGTTACCTTCACTCCTAGACTCTCAAAGTATGCAACATTATTGGATAAAATCAAATGGACTAAGTAAGAATGATACCTAAAGGATTTGGTAGAATGAGAGGTGGACAATTGATAATTGATAACCCCAACCAAGAACTCAGCATAGTCAAATTTATTGATGGTCATGGGTTTTGTAGGACATAATACTGAAAACAAACCTAAAATGGATTCATCCAAAGTGTTATCATGTTCGTAACCAAACACCTAACAAATCATGGTGATTTCTTGTTTGATTAGGTATGGGAAAATAGATGAATGATATGGAGGGGGATTAGATGGGATTGGAGCATTAGAAACTAAAATTTTACCTATCATATTATATTTTTCTAATTGAGACAATGTCTGGTACCTAGCAGCCAAGTGATCATCATCTAGGGTTTCCTGGGCAACAAAATCATAGAAGTGGAGTATTTGGAAAATTGACTCTCTGGAGATTGAGAAAATGATCCTAGTGTGATATGCTATAGTGATGTGCTCTTTGTGGTCATCATAATTTTCACCACACAATTTGAATAGCTCTGGAAAGTGATAGGTTTGAGGAATAACAAACCGGACTAGGTTTGACTCCCATAGGAACAAATAATCTTTCTCGACATTAGCATCAACTTGCACCCTTCGAATTAACTGGTAAATATCAGGATAAGACAAAGCGATGTCGAAAACATCCCCCTCTCTATATTCCAGATGGTATTGAAGGGTCAATTGCTTTGGTGCTTTTTGAGTTTGGCTAAGGCTCACTTTGAACTTCATTTCAGAGTTTTAACGAGAACAACTAATTAGATAGACAAAAAGAAGGGACCAAGGTAGTTTGAATTACCTATTTTAGCGATTATAGGAGGGATGTAGAGGTTGTCGTTAAGTTTTCAAGGGTTTGACTTAGGCATCAGATATTGATTATGCTGCAATTGCACTAATCATTGGTTAAAAATCCTTTTTATCATTTTATATGCTTCGAAAGAACACATCACTTTTACATTGGCGAGAGATTTGAAATTTGAAAAATGCACAAGAATTTGGATGACATCATTGATGATGTCATAAAGGTACGATTGCCACATGGAAGACATGTGTTGGTCTAGGTGGAAGCCTATGTGGCACATCTATCAGGGAAAGCTGACACCCGATTGGGCCAAGTGTATCGTGGTCAGAGTGAATCATCACCATGAGCATGCACCAAGGAGTGTACCCCTGCACAAGTGTCATTTCCATGTTTGTTCACGTAGATGTCCAGGTGGAGGGTTAGGTGTCCAAGTGTTTTCCCTATCATCATCCAACTGGGTGTCGGGTCAAAATACGGTAAGAGAGTTTCCACGATACCATAGGTGGTATCATATTCTCAATCAAGTGGTTTCCCAAGGCCCTGAGCTATGCGAAATCAATTATATATATCCACGTGGCATGGGAAAAAAACCCTTGCGTCATCGAGTTCTATTAACTAGTGGGGATTTTCACGATGTGATATGCATCATGAGATGTTAATATGGGAAGCCCATAAAGCACTACGTTGTTGACTGTTGATTGCTTATCTCTTGGTAGCGCATGTTGGATCTTCAACTTTATCCCCTAGTCTTAGCACTCGATCACCAATGTAGCCCCTCCATTAGCGAGCGATTAGATTTGTATGTATTTTAGGTCCCCTTCCAAGCCTGTAATAAGCCCCTTTCTCACCATTTTATCTCTTTATATATATAGGCCCCTTTTACTTTAAATTAATCACTACTAGAGTGATTTTTCTTGCACAATGAATCTAATGTAGTTCCCCTTCCTTTATAACAATCCATGCCAAGGATTTAACTGTCCAATATTACTCGATGC
>SNQJ01S0068760.1:39246-57463 GCA_010110895.2 Picea sitchensis | reverse complement strand
AAACTGGTTTCTGTAGAAGCCCCTTTTCAACAATAGGGTTTTGATTTCATAGGAGAAGTACATCCTTCATTGTCATCTCAGCACAAATGGATTTTTATAGCCACATATTATTTCACAAAATGGATAGAAGTTGTACCTACCCATCAGGCCACTGATTCAGTCATCATACAATTTTTGGAAAGTAATATACTCTCAAGGTTTGGTTGTCCAAGAAGGATTATCACATATAATGATGTTGATTTCAAGTCTAAGAAACTATTTGAATTCTGCACAAATTATGGTATCACGCTCAGTCACTCAACAAACTGTTACTCGCAAGGTAATGGTTTGGTCGAATCATCTAATAAGAGTTTGATCAGGATCATCAAAAAGTTATTGTAGGAAGATAAGAAATCTTGGCACAAGAAACTAATTTTTGCACTTTGGGCAGACAGAGTGAGTTCAAAGAAGTCTATTGACACGTCTCCATTTCATCTTGTTTATGGTAAAGAGGCATTTTTTCCTACTTCTATTGGACTTCTAGTCATGAATTTTTTGCAAGAAGTAGATGATGAACCAAACCATGTTCACAGAAGAATAAGTCAGTTAGTTCATGTTCATCAAATGAGATAAGATTTTTTGAAGAATGTTCAATTATATCAAGACAAAATGAAGAAATTTTTTGATAGGAGAACTAAGGCCGATGATTTTCAGATCAATAATTTGGTTTTAAAATGGGATGCAAGGATTGAAGACAAGGGTAAACATTCTAAATTTGAAAATATTTGGAAGGGGCCATACAAGGTTGCAACATATAATGGGAATAATGCATTCCTTTTACAGGATCTCAATGAAGGATACATTAGTGGAGGGCATGTTAATGATAGGTTTCTCAAGCACCATTTTACATGAAGCATTTCATTTGTTTTTCAACTTCATTGTAAATATCAATTTTCTTTAGTATTTTTCATTTTGGGTGCTACTCAACAGATTTGAATCTCGAAGAGAAGGCCCTAAGGTCTGATGAATAATTCCAAGTGTGTTTGTACATAAAATATCAAGTCAGTTTGAGTCATTTTAGTATCAAACAAAGCGCCCAATGGATAAGGCTATTAGTTTGTCTTTTCTTTGGCACCTCAGAGGAAGGATGTCATCCCCATTGGAGCCTATGTTAGTGTCCTATAAATAGGTTTTTAAGGTTTTAAATAAAATCATAGAATAAATTCATGTCTTGGGTCAAATAAGAACATTGAAGGATTTTTCCTAAGTCATAAGTCACAGGTTTGTTTTTCATGGATCGGGTTTTCTTTTTTAACCATGCAACTTATGGTTTTTTTCTTTTTTCCAAGAAGTGGGTTGTCATGTCACTAAAGGGTCATGATTTCATTTCAATATAGTTGGAGAGAATCTTATCAAATTTCTAACAGTTTCATGGATTCAAATCTATCAAGGACATGTGGCATCATCAAGAAATCATCCTGCAATACATGTTGTTGTACAATGTCCCAATGTTGTGTACAGAAGTACGACGAGGTATGATGGCATAATTCATGTTTTAATTGGAGTTATCTTTCAAATTTATCCTCCCTACAGGTAAAGAAAGCATCAAGAAATCGTTTCTCTTTGTTTGGAATTTCAAAACCTCCCAACCAAATTTATTGCGCACAAATCCCTGTGTTGTTCATCGTTGTAGAAAGGGCACAGAGGACACTGCAGCTGGTTGTTTCATAGAAGATACCATTCTCATTTACTACACAGAGTATCCTACTCTCATTTGCAGTGCACGAGTCCTTGTTTTATTCATTGGTGCGCACTGCGCAAAGGTCATTATTTTTCATTTGTTCTGTCGAAGATTGACACACGCCAACAACATGACAACTTGAGAACATAGAAGAAAGAATGTAAAGGGTGGTGATTTCGTGAGATTCAAGCCACAAGGTTTAAGTTTGGTAAAAAATGACCCAACAATCAGAGCATCCTTTGAACAAGTGGGTTGTGTCAGGTTTTGTGAAAAACTTCAGGGGTACATCAAACAGGTGTTGTGGGAGTTTGCATAGAATTTCGATGGCATTAAGGCTAAGGTGGGTAATCTCCGGCTGTAGGTTTCCAAAGATAGAATTTTTGTTGTGACAGAAATCCATGCTCATGGAGAATAGTGTTTCAAAATTATTAGTTGGATTTGTCTTACCATCATGAGTTTTTGAAGCCCGAATTCAGAAATACTAAATTCGGAGCTACCATGCCTAGAGAGTTTTTATTGGAAAGTTATATTTATTTGTTGAGAGTTATCCAGAGGATTTTTACATGTGAAAGGAGATTTAATAGGTTTTACCAATACCATATCTGACTATTAATGCACTTCACTTGTAAGAATACTTTGAATCTGGCATATTACCTTTTCAGAAGTCTAGGAAGGATGGCTTACAGAGTACAACTAAGAAAGGAGCAAGGAGATCCTAGCCTCTTCCATTTTTCTTTGATCAAACTGTTAATAATGGAAGAACTCGAAAATATAAATCAATAATGGGATTCTTTTCTAAATTCATTAAGAATAAAAGAAGATTCCCTAGGGAGTCCACAAAGTTTGAGAAATGCACCCTCATCAACAGAAAGAACTGCAACATCAATCCCTGAGATTTTTTTCAAGAAAAGGGTAAAAGAGATTGAAGAACCAGTAGCAAGTCAACATGATAAAAAGAAAGGGAAGAAACTCCAATTCTCTCCAGAAGTGATCGAATTTCCTAGAAAACGACTCACCAAATCTATAGAAAAGAGAATGTTTGTTATATATACATCATAGGAAATTAGTGAGACGCCAGAAACCTTCATACAACAAACCCTCTTAGATGATAGAGACATTTCAATTATGGAGTTGCAAGGACAACTGAAGGAGGATTACTTTTTTATAGCATAGTTGCAACATGAAAATAGAGAATTGAAGAGGAAGTCTCTAGAAGAAACTTCCAGGAAAGACACCTATGTGATAGTAGAATGACCCGCAACTAGGAAGTTGCAACATCAAAAGGAAATTCCAACACAGAATCAACTAGCAGAAAATAAATATGATGAAGAAAATCACACCTTCAAGAGGATAAATAAATAGCTTAGAGAAGCACAAAATATGATATTTCAACTCATGGAGGAAGATAAGAAATCCAAAATGAAATTTGTTGAACACTTAAGAGATTGTGGACCCACAATAGACAAATTTGAATCAATGGTGAGAAGGACCTTGCCTTTACATAGACAATTGAAGATTTGTTATCAACAGAACCTCATTTTGAGGAGGGAGAACAAGGCCCTCAAGCAAAGTTTGCAATAGGTGGAGAATTGAAAGAAGGGAAAATTGAACTTGCTTGCTAAAGCAATAGAAAACTGAACCACTGAAACCTTTTTGACACATTTTTGTCATTTTTCCATGTTGAATCCTTTTTTGCAAAATGTTACATACATAAGTGTATTATATTATCAAAGAGGAATTATTTCCCATGGGCTTGATCAGACCACTAGTTGTTGCACAACTCTGCTACATTTTCTCGTAGATGGTGGTTGTGTAGAAAATTTACTGTGTGATAGTGATAGAATGACCAGAACACCTCCAACTCAGCCTGAATGGTTCGACAAGTGTATCGGCCCATATCCAACGAACATTAGTAATGGAAGTCACAAAGTTTGAGTTTCATTTATTGTCATATCAAAGTCGTTGCAATAAAGTCCAAGTCGACTCCTTTTTAGCAGTTTGTTAAATATCTCATGTTGATTATGTGCAATTGTTATCACTATTGTAGGATCATAGTTATATCTGGATTTGATACTTTAGACATATGTTTTTGTATATATTAAGGCGTCCATGAAAACTAAAGGGTTGGCAAGTGTGTATAGGAATTTTATTGAAGATATTGCAATTTTTCCTTGTTGTTCATGAAAATTTATTGGATCATAAGTCCTTCAGTTTTGACCATAGAGATACATGTGATTGTGATATTTTATGCATGTGATTCCTCGGTATTCAATTTCATGTTTTACACTTGAAATTGTATGATTTATTCTGCATGTTGATATGAAATATATGTATCAAAATTCACCTTTATCAGATGCTTTGTTGCATGTAGTTTGAATTGTACTTTTGTTGTAGTTTCTTTGAGATTCATCCTTGATAGATGCCCTAAAGGAATATTATCTTCTCTGTAAACTTGTTTTCTACAATATATCTATTTGGATTAAAATATTGTTTTCTATCTTGCCTCTGTTCAGTCTTTTCTTAAATCTACCAGGCATCCAACAAGTTTTTATTGACTATGACTTTAGCGACTCCATATCCCAATGTATTTTATATCCATATTTCCACCTACCCTATAAATTCATTTTTCTTAGAGATTTAGCCTTTGAGTTAAACCAAAACAATCCTTTTAGTGTTTGATTTGAAGAGAGAGATCCCTCTCTGGTTAGAAGGGCTAGCTTCCAACTCCAAGTTGGTTTGAGGTTACTCCTATATCTATTTCCTCCCCAGGCAAGGAAACTATAGAGAGCTAACATTTTGGCGTCGTTTTCGTGGATCGAAGGTAAAACATTCCCTGGGAAAACGACAATAATTTCTAAAATTGGTTCCTGAGAGTGACAATGAATTGGATACAGCTTTGGTTGATACTTCACTCTAGCGAATCCAAATTTGAAGATCAGTTGTTGAAGATAAATCTTGTTACAAAATCCTAGCTACCCAAATAAAATACACAAGGAATCATCCAGATCTGGATCCACCACAAGACATCGACAACCCAGAAGACATTTTATGCAAAATCAACAAAAAAGCAACTCAATCAGGTATTTTTCTGGACAAAATTTCGTCATTTCCTAAAGGTGGAGTAAAAAGCATTGATGACCTTGAATTTGATATTAAATTTGAGTAGACCTTGTTTTGATCTAAGTTAGAATTAAATTTGACTGAAGTTTTATTTGATGAAAAGAAATTTCAAACCTTTTTTCATGTTGTTCTTATCCAAGTTGTAGTAATTCCCAATCAGATCATACAATCAGGATAAATTCCTCCTAGAGTTATGGAAGCAAGATTTTACCCATTAATTCTCCCTATTGTACTTCAGGATCTACCACAAAATTATGCACGGAGAAGTAAACAATTTGATGCAGAAGGAGATGTGACTGCCCAACAACATGTATATAGATTCATTGATTTCATAGATCTTGAAGAAGTAGATGATGAAGATGTTGAGAGGAGATTATTTGCACAAAGTTTTTTAGGAGCAGTTAGGAAATGGTTCAAATCCCTCCCAGTGAATAGCTTTCCTAATTTTGAAACTTTTGAAACTTTTTTTCTTGGGATATGGGGAATTAAGAAAAATCCTTTGTAGTTATTGGCACAATATAACCATTTAAAAATACTTCCTGTTGAGACAATACATGAGTTTTCCAATATATTCATGAAGGTCTATAACTCCATTCTTGATCAAGTAAATCCTCCCCCGGGAGTTTCTTAACTCCATTATGTTGATGCGTTTGAAAGTGAATTTTCTTTGTTACTAAGAGAAAGAAGGTCTACATATACGACCGATATGATGAATGATGCAATCGAAGTGGAAGTGAATTTATCTACATCATGGAAGATCAAGCTCCAAATAGAAGTTGATAGAAAGAAAGCTAAAGAAGAAACACTACCTTCTACCTCTCAAGGTTCAGATGAAAAAATTGACTTAATGGTAAAGACTATGGAAAAATTGGTAGAAAAATTATCACTGGATGATAGACCTCATGACCTTCAATCTAGAAATCAAAATTTTAGGAGACCTCCAGTTCCTCAGATAAGACAGAAAGAACAAAGGATTCCAATTGATCAGCCAGTTAGACCTCCTTTCCAAAATAATTATGTTGCAGATTTGTTTGAAGAACCTCCTGAAGATATTCATTATTTTGGCCTAGAAGGGTCACAAGTTTACTTAAAAAGAAGAACTTGATATGTTTATGAAAGATGAGGAATTAAAGGAGAAAGAGGATTACAAGAAAGGATATCAGAATTCCATCATGGAATTCCAAAAATAATATAACCTTAGAAATAAGAAAGTTGTATCCAGTAATCCAAAGGATCCTAGAGTTGACTTTCCCTCTTCCAGTCATCAAGAAATATTTTTTCCAAATAAGGATATAGGCAAACAAAAATAAGAACCTCCTAGAGCAAAAGAAGATCCTCCTAGAGTTGTTCCAGAGGTAAGAAAAGAAACAATTCTGAAGGAAGTAGAAAAATCTCAACCCTCCTTTAATTTTCAAAATGAAATGGCAAAGATTAAGATTTATGTACCTTTTAATGAGTTAATCAGAAACATGGAATACAAAATTCATATTGTAAATATGCTTAAAATGGAACAGACCTCATACACCCTTAATGTACAAGATGATCATCCTGCTATTTTATTTGGTCCTGGGTTGAATAAATTGGCAAAGATGATGATGTGCCTCCTTTTTATGTTAGCTTGAATATCCATAATGTAACTCTTCATAATGCGATGTTAGATTCAGGAGCATCTCACAATCTGATGCCAAAGGTGATCATTTAAGAGTTGGGTTTGGATATCACCAGACCATACAAGCATTTGTTTTATTTTGATTCAAGAAAGGTGAAATGTGAGGGTTTAATCAAAGATATTTTTGTTACCTTAGCTCATATCTCATTAGAAACCATGATAATGGATGTATTTGTTGCAGACATTCCTCCTAAATTTGGAATGTTACTATCAAGATCATGGGATACTAAACTTAAGGGTACCTTGCAAAGGGACATTTCTTATGCCACAGTACCAATCTTAGGTCAGGATAGAATTTTATACATGGAGGTTCATTTGAAATACATGGTGAGAAGCAAAGATAAACCTAACAATCATCCTATTTACTCAATTGAGATTGGCATTGGATCTTCTATTTTCAATAATGATTTATGTTTGGAATAAAATGATCAAATTGTTTCAAAGGATTGGAAAAAGGAATCAGTCTTAGAACAAAAAAATAAAGAGGATGAAGGTGTGTGGAATATGGATTTTGATGGAGAATTCAGCAAAGAGGGAGCACGAACTGGTGTTTGGATCATTTCACCTGATACTTCTTCAAAATTGTGTTCTTATAAATTAGCTTTTGATTGCACCAATAATATGGATGAATATGAAGCTATCATTTCGGGATTGGTGGTTTTAAAGGATTTGAAAGCTAAGAAGATATCTATGCATGGAGATTCTGAGCTTATAATCAACCAGATTAAAGGTACATATCAAACAAAGCATCCTAGAATGAGAAACTATAAGAATTTGGTCCTGGATTTGCTTGAAGATTTTCCTGAATATAATATTTCATTGGTACCATGGGAATAAAATCAGATTGCATATGCTCTTGCTACATCAGTTTAATCACATAAATTTTTCATGGGTAGAGTTAAATACTTTTCTCCTAAATAAGTATGTAAAAAATTAAATGGCGCACTATTTTATAAAGTTCTTGACCCGCGCATATTATTTTAACCAAATTTTCAAAAGGAAAAGACGTTTTTTGTCGTGTAGAGGGTAATTCCCGCACATATTGACAACAGTGACTTACATCACATCTATATCAGCAGTCCTCAATGCATTTCAGCCCCCCCCCGACCGTTCAAACTTTAACGACGAGGGGGGGGGGGGGGACCCCCGGAGCCATTTAGGCTTTAGCAGCGGGGAGGTTCTTCCCCTCGGGCCCACTGGCTAAACCCTCCCTCACATGATTTATGACCCCCCTCTGGAATCCTACTCATCCCTTGCTCCATACCGCTCATGCTTCTATTTACATATGTCCTCCACTCACTCAACTACTCATCCTCACACCCCTTCACGTTCCCCAACTTTTTCTTGGTGCCTCCCTTGCCTCCCTCATATCCCTCCACCTCTCACCATTGCCCTTTTCATCCACAAAACATCCCGTATCCACATTTACTCAATCGTTCTCCTATTTGACATTGTTTCCCACGTCCTCCATTTTCAATAACTTGATCATGAATTCCCCCCATGATCATCTGGCAGACACCTGTTCCAATAAAAGATCTGCGTTGAGTTAGTTTGGAGAATTACCAATACGACGAGGGGGGGGGGGGTCCGAAAAAGCAGTTTCTTCCCCCTCGGACCCAGCTAACGTGGCTCCTCCTCATGATTTATGACCCCCCCCCTCTGGAATCCTACTCATCCCTTGCTCCATACCGCTCATGCTTCTATTTACATATGTCCTCCACTCACTCTAACTACTCATCCTCCTGCCTTCCACGTTCCCCAACTTTTGAATTTTCTCCCTACACTTCACCTCCCTCGTATCTACTCCACCTCTCACCTCGTGCCACTTTTCATCCACAAAACATCCACCTATCCACATTTACTCAATCCCTTCTCCCTATTTGACATTGTTTCCACGTCCTCCAGTTCATAACCAGTCATGAATTCCTCCCATGATCATCTGGCAGACACCTGTTCCAATAAAAGATCTGCATTGAGTTAGTTTGGAGAATTACCAATGCCACCATCCTCTTTCGATTGAAATATGTTTCCCAGGACAGTTATCTAAAGGAACGGATGGCAAAGGAATCAACATGAAGGAATAATAAACAGAGGAAATGCGCCCAAGCGACAGCACTTCATGACAGTTATTTTTGTTAGAGTTGTTACCAACATGCTCCCTTCTTCTAGCAGTCTGTTAGATCCACCTGTACAAATGTTAGATTAGGATCATTTTGTGGAGAATCCCATACTAGAGAGGCTAGCTCGCATCTGAAGTTGTAGTCTATTGTTTTTGTTATAAATACCTTAGAAAAATGTTTTGTCGGGTTTGAATGGTTGAGAAGAGATCCCTATGTTGTAATATTTTGATTTAATAGAGACCTGCTTGTTTTTATGTATTGGAACTGAGAAATTTTGGTTAATGTAAGTCAACCTCTTATCATCACCTTGTTTCTTTCTAATATGAAAGATCATTATTGGAGGATCCTTATGAGTTGTCATAGTTGTATTTTAATGGATGTTTGATTATTGTACTGCTATAAACGTTTTCAATGTTTTGAGTTTAGTTTCAAGAGGTTCTTGTGACTGAGATTTTTCTTTACCTAAACTACTAGAAGGCATAATGCTCATAGTAGACTAGTTCATTTTTCCCACCAATTCTTCCAGCTGCTCATATTTACCCTCAAAACCCTTACTGAAGTTAATTAAAACCTCATTTTCTTATGCATACTAGCCCAGATTTCTATGTTGAAATATCCATATGTTGATTTCTATACATTTGACCCTTTGTCACAAATTTACATTCATAAATATTTTTTATGGGTGCTGGGCTTATCCTCTTGCAATCTGAGGGTAACTCTCAGTGCTAAAATTCTTGGCATCGTTGTTGGGGAATGAATTGAAGACATTTCCACGGGATTGAACGACAAAGAAACATTGATTATAAAGGTGCATTAGAAATCAATACATTGAATATTGCAGCTTGCACCTAGAGACTCCATTGTTTTAGTTGTGGCTCCTAAAGGCAGACACATGAGGTCCACTCCACACCTACCTCTAGCTACACCTAAAACTGACTCAGAGAAGATAATAAACAAGGTAAAAGCTTCTCAAGAAGACTTTTTTGTTGTTGCATCAAGTACTTCTAGCCATTTTCATGATTCCACTTTTAAAACACTAGAAGTTGTATCCAATTCTCCTTTTCTGCCAACCGTTGAAGTTTCTAGACATTTGGATTTTGAAAATTTTCCTGTTGAATACTCCTCTTTTAGCCCCAAACTGAAAGAAGAAAGTTTTGAAACCCTCACTTCCCATGAAGTTGTAGGTTGGTTTAGACTTGAGAGCCTAGAAGATTTTCCTACTTTGGGCCTTCCTAATCCTCCTCCTAACAAAGTTGTTGTGACTAAAGAAGAGGAAACCCATTTTCCCTTCAACCCTATACCATATTCCTCCAAGATTCAGCCTCTTCCTCTGAAGACTGAAACCTCTCTATTCAAGCTCCCTTTTTCTCCTAAAACCCAAGCTATAGTTTTACCTGTCAAAACTCCATCTTCTCCTTGTTCTCCTATAGTTCACAACCAAATGGCAGGTGCAAATCCTCCTAGAAATAGGATGGATTCCATAGTGGTTGCAAGGTATGCCCCTCTTGTTTTACCTCAGCCTATGAATTCTCTCCCAGTTGGACATTACCTTAAGTACATGCCCAAGTTCACTGCGGAGGAAGACATAATTGCATAAGAACATCTTGCAGCTTTTTATAGTTATGAAGATAATCTTAACATTGAAAATGAAGATGTATGGATGAGAGTATTTGTACAGAGCCTTGATGGTGAGGCTAGAAAATGGTTTAGGGGTTTGAATCCTAGATGTATTGTTGGGATTGAAGATTTGGATGATGTCTTCTTGAGGCATTGGGGGGATAAAAAGGATTTCCTTTATTATATTACAGAATTTGGATCACTTAAGATGAAAGAAGGGGAATATGTTTTTGACTTCTCAAAAAGATTCAATAAAATGTACAACAAGATTCCCACTGAAATAAATCCTACATAAAACTCTACCAAAATTATAACCTATGCTAGTGCTTTTGACCCTGAGTTCTGTCTCCTATTGAGAGAAAGAAGATCTACCTATTTAGCTCATATGCAATATGAAGCCTTAGAAGTAGAATCTAATATATTGGCAACTAACAAACTTAGGGGAAAATCAGATAGAGACAGAAGGAAAGGTAGGGTTGAAGATTCAACCTCATAATCCCCTCTTGTCCACCCTCAAGTTTATGAACTTACAAAATTAGTAAAATCACTTTCTACTGAAATGGAGAAGTTGAAACTTGAAGGAAAAAAGAACTATAGGAACACACAAAATGCTAATAATAGAGGTAATTTCAGAAGACCAAATAATGCCCCTCAGGTCCTCCAAAGAGATCCAATAAATAGGGATAGGGATGATAAAAAATTCCAAGCCCCTCTCCAAAATAACCTTGTTGTTGATGAAGAAGGAGAGGATGAAGAATTTGATCCTGAAATCCATTTTCTTGGTGACATATCTTCATCTCCTCATTTGACCCAATCTTCATATGAAGAGTCTCTCATGGATAGTAAGTTAAATGAACTGAATAAAGGGGGAAAAACAAATGAAATTCCTAATAGATACAACCTAAGGTCAAAAAAGAAAGAGGGAAAGACTGACACTTTGAATCATCCCACTAAAAGATAAAATTTTGCTAAGGCTATGGCAACTAGAAGCAAAGGAGAAGATGCATAAAGTCCTCAAGCATTGGTGAAGCGCCATGCCCCAGAAATTAAAGAGATTCTGAAACCCCCATCCTCTTTTATCTTTGAAAGTGAAATTCAAAAGATTAAAATACCTATACCTTTTCTAGAGCTGATCAAGAATGAGGAATTCAAATGATATATCTCTAAAATTCTTCAGCCCGAGCCTTCTTCCAATTCCACAGATTCAGTTAATCTTCAAGATGAAAAACCAGTAGTCATTAAGGGACCTTTGGTAGAGGATAGGGATGACTCTTCCCCTCCTTTCTATACATCATTAAAAACTCATGATAAAGTGTTTCACAACTACTTAATGGACTCAGGGGCATCTCATAATCTCATGCCTAAAACTGTCATGGATGAGCTTGGGTTGGAAATTACAAAGACCTACCATGACTTATACGCATTTGAATCTAGGAAAGTGAAGTGTATTGGGGTTATCAAAGACTTGTTTGTTACCTTGTTCCAACTGCCAATGAAAAGTGTGGTCATGGACATTGTTGTGGTTGATTTCCCCCCTAAGTTTGGGATGCTCTTGTCAAGATATTGGATTAAAAAACTAGGGGGAACTTTGCATATGGAACTTTCATATGCCACCATTCATGTGTTTGTGGGAGAACATAGAAGGCTTTACAGGGAGGAACAATTAGCATACATCATCAGTGATGAAGAAAATCTCACCAACCACCCTATTTTTGCACTTGATACTGATTTAGGATCCAGTATATTTCATCTCATTGATGCTCCTCAACCTCCTATTGAAATCAGAAAATAGTCCATTACCTCTTGTGAAGAGCCTCTTCCTAATACCTATGTTTGGAAGATGTTTTTTTATGGGGCCTCTTCTAAATAAGGTGTTGGTTTTGGGGTAGTCTTTATTTCCTGTCTTGAGATAAAAATATTTCTTGAAATTGTGGATGAGTTTTTTTCCTTACATATTGATCAAGATCATGATATTGAGAAAATCCCTCATGTTGATACTTTTCTGAATAAAATTGTTGACCATCATATTGTTCAGTTTCCCAGTAACCATATTCTAAAAGGACTAGTTCCTTTGGAGAGATTGTTTGATAGAAATGATGTTGTTGTAAAGGTTAAAGGTTCAACAGACAATGTTAATATGACTGAATGAAATTTAGGTACATAGGAGGATCCAAAGTATGTTAAGTTGTCTAGCAACTTTTCAAAGGAAAAAAGGGTTGAATATGTTAATCTTTTAAAGGAGTTTGTTGATGTGTTTTCCTAGAAATATGAAGATTTAAGAACATATGACACAAACATTATTGAACATAAGATCCCTTTGAAAGAGGAGACCAACCCTTTTAGGTAGAAACTCAGACATATAAATCCCATGTTGCCTATTATGGAAAATTAAGTAAAGAAGTTGTTGGATGCCAAGATCATCATTCCTTTGAGGTACTCTAAGTGGGTGGCTAACTTGGTCCCTGTGAGGAAGAAAAATGGGGAAATTAGATTGTGTGTTGATTTCAAGAATCTGAACAGAATCTCCAAGAAAGATAATTACCCCTTGCCAAATATGGAGCACATTTTGCAGAGAGTGAATGTCTCATCAAGGATTTCTATGATTGATGGCTTCTCAAGATGCAATCATATCTATGTCTTACATGAAGATAGAGAGAAAATTGTTGATATTATGGTAGCTACGGAAGGTATTTACCTCCACGTGTAACCTTGACGAGAACAAAATATTCTGGGAAGAAAGAAGAAACCCTAAATAGTTGGTTAATAACCCTAGAAGACAAGTCGACTCAAGAGAATGATTTGTATTGGGTTATTAGCCTCTAAGAGAAGAAGTCGGCTAAAGGAAATATTATATAATAAGTAATTAGCACCCATAATAAGAAGTCGACCCAGGAATTCTGGCAGAAAGAGTATAAATATAGGAGGCCAGTCTTCATTGTGGCTAGAACTCTCAGAACTGTAGAAGTACACTTGTGCACACTGCAGTTTCCCAGTTTGTGCGCAAGTCCTGGGAGAAACTACTATCGACAGTTCTGCAATCTGCATTTTCAGTTTTCTGGTTTAGACTCTCTGATCAGATTTTGTTATTCTTGCTTGGTGCACTATCCTTGGAGAGATTTGTGCCACCTTTTTTTGGCTATTAAGCCTAGGGTTTGCTTCCAGAATCTTTCTTTGTCAAGGTTAAGGTGCTCGGGGGTGGCTTCGGCCTATGGTTGGGTGACAATATTGCTATATTTTCTATGGTTAAACGAGCACATCCATTATATTCTAATAGTTTATGTGCCCACACTATCTTCAGACAGTCTAACTGTTGGAAGATAGATTGGGAGGATTTTCTCAGTTACAGTTGCAGTTGCAACTAGTTTTTGTTGCAACAACGAAACCCTAACCCTCTTATTGAGGCACCTTAAGTGAAGGGATTGACCTAATTTCTGGATAGACTAGTGCACCCTAGCCTAGTGCATCTCCTGATACTCGCAGCAAGATAAGACATCAAGTTTGAGTTTTTGGTCAAAATCAAGGGTTGACCAAGTCAAAGAAGTTATGACTTACTCTATGAAGTCAGAAAAAAAGTTAGAAGGGGCTTCTAAATTCAGAGCATGTAAGACAAGGATTGACCTCATCCTTTCCAGGAATAAAGTGTTGGATATCGTGAAAGGAAATATCATGGAACCACAGTTCGAAGAAGGAAAAGAGAAGGAACCTCAGAACATTGCAGTTATGGAGAAGTTCAAAGACAATGACATAAATTCCATGAGTATCATAGTAGACTCTATAAAATACCACTTGATACCCTTCATCTCTCATCTTGACTGATCTAGGAAGATGTATGATTCCCTAACAAACCTCTTCTCAGTCAGAAACATTGGACAAGTAATGAGTCTGAAGAATGAGCTCTGTGACATGAAAATGAATGATGATGACAGCATAACATCATACTTTGTGAGAATATATCAGTTGAGAGATAAACTACAAGCAATTGAAGCAATCATTTCATAGAAAGAGCTGGTAAATATAGTACTCAATGGTCTTCCCAAGACATGGGGTGCATTTTCCGCAAGCATGAACACAAGGAAGGAGTATCCCACATTTGAAGAACTTTGGACTTTCTGTGCACAAGAAGAATCAAGGATCAGTGCAACAGATAAACCCCAAAAGAAATACAATGATCAAGACTTCATAGAAAAGTTCAAGAATTTCAGGAATAAAAAGGGGTTTGGCTCCAGGAAGAAACTAAATCAAGAGAAATATATGTCAAAAATACAATGCTTCAATTGTCAAAAATATGGTCACTACAAGAATCATTGTCCCGAGTTAAAGAAAAGGAAGGAAACACACGAAGAATCAGTTGTCAAAGAAAGGGAACCCTTAAACAAATCCAAGCAGGACAAAACAAACTTCTTCTTCTAAGACAAGGTAACAATACTTTTAATTTTTCTTCTACATACCATGTTTTTTGTACATATCCTGCGTAACTATTTCTTAGAATATAATATGTTCAAAGAGAAACTATACCTATGGAAGAACAACAAGATAAGGATTTCTATCACAATGAATACAAGTCAGGAAATACACATGAAAGGATGAAATACATCAACAACCCCTGGTAACAATTCATGTGGAAGTTATTACATAAGTAACAGTTGCAAGATAAGCTAAAATCAGAATCAATCTTGAAGAAACCTAGAAGAGGTAAAGACAGAAAGAAGTCAAAAATCAAGATAAAATTGGAAAAAGACTTGTGACACTTTGCATAAGGCAATAAGGATGCAAATGGAAGTGTGGACTCTGTTAGATGGAGGGAGTCAATTATATATTTCCAAAAGAAGAGGATGCATTCATGCATGAATAAAGGATTAGGAGGGAGTTAATCCTAAATTATATGATCCATTGACGATGATGAGGTATCTATCCATGGTAGCAACCATGAAAAGAAACACGTGTTTAGTGTAACTTTAGAAGAAGTCTTCTTCGAAAAGAAGACTTAAAGTATCCCTGGTTGTCTATCCACATCCATGGTCCTATGATGAAAGAAATAAGTTGGAATCTTCAGAGCATGGAATATATAGTAAACTCCATGGAGCCAAGAGCTAAAGAAAAAACATGAAGAAGAACATGAAGATTCCAAGAGAGAAAGAAAATCTAGAACAACCAGTCATTATATCAAGAATCACAAGACTACCAACTTGATCTGAACCCTCTAGAATAAATCAAGCATAAGAATTGAAAGGTGTGATGAATAACAGTGTATGGAATACTTATGAATGAAATCATTGCAAGATCCAGAACTAAAGGCTCTCCCAGATGGAGGGAGAGGACTATGATGATAGCTTGTTCCAGACATACCTCTACCTGAGACATTATATCTCGTGCGATATCCATGGGTTGGAGTTAACTCCAGGCAAATGTAAGGATTGTTCTCCTCAACGGCGTAATCAAACAAAGAAGCATAGAACGACCTCAAGGTTTTGAGGTATACCAGAAAGAGACTCTTATATGCAGATGGAAGAAGAAAACTTGGTGGAGAACCTCCAATGCACAACAGAAGCATGGTGAAAACTTTTTATAACAAAGATATTGTATCATAATGGTTACTTAGAAGTCCAAAATGATGGATTGATAATCCATGACAAACACTCATGATGACAGAAGAAGTGCCACTTGGATATGTTCTAGTTTGAGCCTTACCACGACGTCATAATCCAGTAGGAAATAAAAGAGTTTAATCCAACCATGATATATTGTAATGATCAGAGCTATATGAAGCCTTCAAAGAAAAACAGTGTTCCAGAAAGACTGAAGTACATTGAGATCAAGCATTACATTCTTAGTGGTGAAGTATAGAAAAGAGAAGTGGTTCTCCAATATATCTCCATGGATGAGAAGATAAGCAAATATTTTGGTAAAAGCCTTTGTCCAAGATGAAAGAGTTTGCATAGTCAAGTTGGAGCTCATGGAGACGACTTCCTTATTGGAAAAGGAAGATATGACTCCCAGGTTGGGAGGGAGCACTGATGTGTTTATGGAAACTTATGGAAAATGGTCCAGGATGAGAAGTTCCTTTCCAGTTAGGAAAGTGGTTTGATATTTCTGACGGACAAGAATTTTCTAGTTCGGAAAATGGTCCATATCAAACAGTCATTTTCGTAATGAACGATTCCCCTTGTGTCTAGTGTGGGGGAATGGTATAGGAAAATATTTCTTCTTGACAATCACTCTCAGTAGTGGTCAAGAATATTGGTCCGCCTCACCGAACAATCATTCCTTTGAAGCTCACAGTTGTGAGAAGTTTCGAAGAATGGTTCATTTTGGAGGTTGGTGCAGGATAGTCATTTCCTTAGAAAATGATTCAGATAGTCATTCCCTAGGGCAGATTCATTCTCTCCAGTTGCACTTTGTTTAGTGTAGGAGGAATGGCCCAGATAGTTAAATGGTCTAGGTTCAGCAATCAGGGACAGGCATTCCCTAGGGCAGACTCATTCTCTCCAGGTTGCACTTTGTTTAGTGGCAGAGGAATGGACCAGATAGGTGAATGATCCAAGCTCAAAAATCAGGACAATTATTCTTCTATTCTCGAGAAGAATAGTCCAGTAGCTCATGACTAATGTTTTACCTTCTGAGGGAATATTCTCTTCCAAATATCACATATGTGAGTGGAAGAATGGCCCGGATGATTCAGTTTATATCATAACATTGTTTTTTTTGTGCAGTTTGATATCATATGATATGATTTCCATGGATACTATATGTCTCTGAACAATAGATGTATGCTACTGTGGTGGATGTGTTCCACTGATTGTGACTATATGTCACTAATAAAGTAGTTGTGTTCTACTTGGTGTGGTAGTGTACCACTGAATTGTAGTTCTGTACTAATATGGATAGACACAGTTGTGTTCTATTGAATGAAATTGCTCTGATTTCCTTGTAAACTATTAGAAGTATTGAAAATAATTATCAGCTAGATGGATGATCGGTGTACTGATGGACAGAGATTCTCTAGATGGAAAATGGTCCAGGACATTTATTCTTCTAGTACATATGCCCAAATTAGAATAATGGTTTTTGTATCACTCCTTGGAGTGAATGACTTATTCAATATCATGTCTAATTACTCATATGGATTATGGTTTCAAGAGATTATGCAGTTGATGTTGTCAGATGACACTGATAGTGATGATGGTGCTTGTGATATAATCATGAGATAGTATGTACGACTATAACGATGCTACCGATTCAATGGTATGTTTGTTCTCAAGACCATTGCCTTCAATACCTCCCTATCTAGGAGGGAGTGTTGATATTATGGTAGCTACGAGAGGTATTTACCTCCACGTGTAACCCTGACGAGAATAGAATATTCCAAGAAGCAAGAAGAAACCTTAAATAGTTGGTTAATAACCCTAGAAGAAAAGTCGGCTCAAGAGAATGATTTGTATTAGGTTATTAGCCTCCAAGAGAAGAAGTCGGTTAAAGGAAATATTATATACTAAGTAATTAGCACCCAGAATGAGAATTCAGCCCAGGCAGTCTGGAAGAAACAATATAAATATAGGAGGTCAGTCTTCATTTTGGCTAGCATTCTCAGAACTGCAGAAGTACACTTGTGTGGAATGTAGTTGGCCAGTTTGTGTGCAAGTCCTGGGATCAACTGCTGCCGACAGTTATGCAATCTGCATTTTTGGTTTTCTGGTTTGGACTCTCTGATCAGATTTTTTTATTCTTGCTTGGTGCACTATCCTTGGAGAGAGGTACACCACCTTTGTTTGGCTATTAAGCCTAGGGTTTGCTTCCAGAATCTTTCTTTGTCAATGTTAAGGTGCTCGGGGGTGGCTTAGACCTATGGTTGGTTGACAATATTGTTATATTGTCTATGGTTAAGTGAGCACATCCATTATATTAAAACCAAAGCATCATTCACTACTCCTTGGGGCACATTCATGTATGCTAAAATGCCCTTTGGGTACCTTT
>SNQJ01S0068760.1:25546-39236 GCA_010110895.2 Picea sitchensis | reverse complement strand
AAAATTTAACATGTTTTGTTACTTTTCTTTATTTAATTAATTAATTTTATTGGTTATTTAACTTAATTATATTATTTTATTAAAAATTGTATGAATTGAATCTATTTTAGATATATATTAAATACTTTTATTTATTAGTTTAATTACTATAATGGTTTTTCTTTAATAAGTTGATTTTAAGGTTTTCATTAAAAAAAATTAGGTAATAGTTACACGCTAATATACTTTCCCTTAAAATTCATAACATATATAAATGATTTATTATCTCCGAGATAAACCTAAACCCTTTTAACCATTAACCTATTATATATCTATTAATATAACAAATATTACCCAAAACTCTTAAGCCTTCATGTATGGGTTTAGTTTTTTTAATTTTTACTTTTATCATATAATTTAATTATATTATCTAATTCAAAATAAGATTGAATGAATTTATTTCTATATATTAATTATTTTTATCTATGAATTTAGATGATATATATTTTTTATTTTTTTCCTTAATAAGTTGACTTTAAGGATTTCCACTAAAAGTCTTGGGTAGAGCATTGTGAAATTAACATTTCATAAAATTGTGTGGAAGCAATTCTCTAACTTAGTTTTTTGACACATGTGTCTTTGTAGCCAAGAACTAGGACATCATTGTACTAATAATAGGTAGATTCTCAACTTATGCCTTCTCAAGATTTTTCTTGATACTATTTTTCTCTTGTCTCAGGGACTATAACTATATGTTCAATAACTGATCTTTCTTCTCAGACGCATCCAAAAATATGCTTCATGTGATTGACTTTGAGGAACATTTTCCTATAGCTTCCTTAAATATGTTTTCTTCGTTTTGTTGCTTGTTTGTCCTCATCATCTAAACTAATATTTTTCTCTTGTATCTCAAACAACATCTTTCAAGGAAAGTATCTTTGCAGGAAGAAAAATATGTGTCTATTAATCTGGAGGATGTGATCCTATAGATTTCATTCATGCAAGATTTGGTGTTATATTGGGGCATATTTATGTATCCTCTAGATATACATATCCTTGTTTAAATGATCATGGGTTCATACTATGGACCAAAATGTACTCAGAAAGTGCACCAGAAATAAAAATCTTGCTACAAGAATGATTTTGTTTATCAAATCTATTAACATAATAATGTTCTTTTCTATAATATTTATCTCCAACATTACTCAGTTACCAGTTAAATATGCCCTCCATCTCCATTAGAATTGGAATTTCATACTAGTTGATTCTATAACATTTACAAATAGATTGCTCGATATAATACAACTAATATGCTTTGCAATAACTTCATCATATATTCACTAGCATTAAATTTTGTTCTTATAAATATGAGTGTGTCTCTACTATAAGATCAAACAATAATAATAAAAACATAATACTTCGAACTAAAGAATGATATGTTTCCAAGTCACAACTTGACAATTATCCACCTATAATTCCCTCTCATATGGCCAAAATAGGGTATGGACTACAATGCAAAGAATAATAAGAAATCAGAGGTTTTAGAGCATGTTTTTTCCATACAAACAACATGCATCAATTTCCTGAACAAATCCCTTATTCTCAATACCAATGGGGGTATTTTTTCTCATGATGTTCTACTTCCATCACCCATCACTCTCTTATCTTCCAACATTGCTATAGTATTCTATTGTAGCGATGGAGAAGTTGCAACCACATTTTCTAATTTATGGCTCCTAGATTCTACTAGTAATCCTATTCCTTTATTTATAGTTGTTTTATGCACTTTGTTTAGTCAATATTAAGAGAAATATTAGTGTTAAAGTATTTAATGAACGCACTAATATTTTCTATAAAATGACCAGCTCTCGCCAACAAAGAGAAAGGACAACTGAAAGGAAAACACTATATATTGTACATATACATTCTAAACATTGTTTCATATTAGTTAAAAATGAACATCCTTCTTCGACCTAGTTATGGAAGAGCCTACTCAAACTAATTAATCATTAGTAAGTGTCAATCTTCTCAAAAAATAATAGGATTTCCATTGAATCCTTCACTCTATTTGCATGATGGGTCAAACAACAACAAGAATCATACTCTATTTTTCTTTAATGGAAGTGTTATTTATGCATGAAAATATGTCTACTATAGGAACACAGGCTCAACTCCTTCATCTTCCAGTGTCAATAAAGCATTTAGGCTTCATATGCACTGTATAGTATGCTAGAAACAATCTTCCGAACAGGGCACACCTAGTGCTGAGAATAAACTGTCATATCAATGATCTTATAGGCCTTTCGTCAAATGTATATATATATTTTTATAAATTATATCCATTTGTCATACCATTGACGACCCTATTCATCAATGGTTTGACTAGAGTAGCGTTTTCCTCCTTGGATAAAAATGTCGGACATATAGCATTTTCGTTCGTAAATTGTCAATATTGTGATGGAACCATGATTATATATTTTGGAGGATACATCAAAGGTTTTTAATTTCTTCATCGCTATACCAACATACTAGAGATGAACTACCAAGAAATATTTGTCGCTAATTAGTCTCTCGTACGATGGTCAAATGTCGATCTTCCGACGTACTAGCGATGACCATGTGATGTTATTGTGACGAACTACCTGGAAATATTCGTAGATAATTGGTCTCTCTTACAACGAAAATGCATCTACCATATGACCTACTAGCAATGACAATGTGATGAATTTAGGACAAATTGATTGGGGAACTATAGTCACTCTTACAATGGATGGGTTCATTGGTATTGTGATGCACTCTTGAATGTCGTAATTGCGACGAAGGTGACACACAAAAAAAATGGTTTTTTCTTTCGTCATACTTGTGACATTGTGGAGAATAACATCCATCGGTAAATCATCAGAAAATGGGCCCAACGTACTAGTGAATTTTCGTCATCGGTATGACCCTTCTTCCTACAATTTCAACTTCAATCAGCCAAACAAATTTTTAGTTTTCCATGCTCATATATTTTCATTGCACATTTACACTTGTTGACAACCAATTTCTTAAAATTTTGCATACTAACAATTGCATCCCATTTTTTTATTCAAGATAGAAAGTAAAGGAACTATCATTCCTCAAACATACATTATTTTAGCATGCCAATATTTTCCATATTCTATCAATCTTCATATGAATTAACCAATGTGCCAACATCCCAGGCCACATTTACACACAATGCATCCTTGTGTTGATTCTTCAGATTATCACTTTTCAAGTTAGGCATTTTGTCTTGGTGCATTGGAACTCATACAAGCTCTCACCACAGGGATTATCTAGCCCTATTCATTATTTCAACAAGATTTTTCTTCCTTATTTGTGTTGATCATGACCCTCAATTTATCTCACATCTTATGAAATTGCAATTTCATAAGAATGCATTTCTATATCCTTTCTTCGTTGACAATTAGGGTGCCATTTGTTTTCCTAGCCACCCAATTATTTTCTTTACCATTATACAACTTTGTAGGGTATTGGAAGATACTTCTTCCACAATGGGAATTCCTATATATTCCCATCCTCTTACAACATGCATCTACTCAATGCATTTGACCAGGTTGTTGTTTATAAACATTATTATTCATAACGGGCATTCATGATAGAGTGTGCAGAATTCTTATGCAAGGATGTGTAGCCATCCTTGACCGCTAGAGGTTCCTATCTATGTACTTCAAGTTATTTTCCTAAATCCTACCCTATTTGGGTATCAATGGCATACAACATCCATCCCAAAACACATACATATTATCAAAATAATAAAACCTTTTAGAAGAGGTTCTTACCCAATCCCTTTTAAATATTATGACATATAGACATGAAATTTTTTATACATGTCCTGGTTGCTAGTACCCCCTTTTGATATTACCTCATTAATGGCACTTCATGGGGACTCCTAAGGTCCTTTCATCAACCTTTCCAACAACATCCTTATTGCATTTATCTTCTATAGGAGGTTATCCACCATTGGCAGTTGTCCCTTCCCAACAACTCCAATCATTTCATACACCTAACATGCATCATTACATTCAAAACTATGTCAGTTGTCATGTAAACTCAAATTGTAAGTGTCATGGCTTTTAATCTCAGTGGAACAACTCCATATTTGTCTCATCATATTCATATGCACTCTATCAAATTATTCCTCATTGTTTTTATGAGTGCAACCATCAACATTTTCATGTCAAACAATTACTTACATCAGTGTATCAGTTTCTCATATTAAAATGCATTTATTATAGCATTTAATTTTAGCAAAACATTTTTAGACATGTTCTCGCATATCTAATATACACTCTATCGCATCCACCTCCATGTTTTTATGAGTACAACACAATCAAAGTTTCAGTTGTCCCTACAGTCATATAACTTTAAGCATCCTCATGCCAGAAACAGTCACATATGTCCATAGTATTGTTTTTCTCACACTAGAGAAAACACGATAAACATCAAGGAAGGAGTTGAGGAACTCTTCCCTCCTTCCAACTCCTTCTACATAGCATGGAAATTTCATCCTAGTTGAATTAATTTCAAGGCTTCGTTGCCATCACACAACATGGCTTAATTGATCTCGGTTAACTAAACATATTTGTCAACTTTGTCTTTCATTTACCAACTTCACTTACTTTCAAAACTTCTCTTTTGAAGCATACAAATCCGTCTCATTATTCATAATTTGATAGTGAGAAAAGTATTAATCATTTTCTCCTTCTTTGCTTCTATAATTTATCCCTCCTGGAATCTCCTGATCCATTTCTTGAGCAATCTCAGTTAATTTTATCTTGATATTTCTTGGAAAATAGGAAACATCCTTACTATAACAAGATTTAGTTCACAATTTAATTATGTAAATAGTGCATTCTTCCCATTTACCAAAAATTAGGTTGGTCAACATTCACTTGCATGTCTCCCAAGAATGCATTATATTTTAAAATGTAATCCAGGATTCTTATGTAAATAGGCTTTGCATCCCCACTATCTAATTCTCAACAATTATTAAGGTTATGGCTTTGTTCTCTATACAAAGTCCTTACACAGTTCCTCTACAGGGGATTTCTTCCCCATGTAAATTTTGTTGCACATCCATCTCTTATCTGAAGTCATATCGGTCTTGAGTCGACCTCATCTTTTTCATTTTGGGTTCTTTCCAAATATTTCATAAGGAATATAAGCTTTCATTCTTATTATGCATTTCAGTTTTACATTCTAATAAACATCCTTTTGTTAACAGTTTTTTTTCAAGTTATGCTTTCAGGAACTTAATTGCGTGCATTAGTATGTTGCGGGTGTCCACTATCAGCACACTTTACAATTTCAACATTTCATGTTGGTTTAAACAATTGTAATCACAATTTGTTCATTATTGTTTACATGAACTTATCAAAGGAATAATCATATTGTCACTTATTCATAATAAAGCATCCTTGCTCCTTTACTCGTTTGACAGATTACACTAGCTCTTATTGAGGAATGGAATACACCCTGCTCAATCTAGTATCCACACAAACTAATTAGACTCCTTAAAATAGAGTCAGATATACCTCTATGGAATTACGTATATCTTGCCTCACATCTCACTTACTTAGGCATTCATATCATACTCTTAAGCATGTATATGTATATTTATATACATGTATGTGCATCACTTGTACCCTTTTTACCTCATTTATTCATATGTATTTAACATCATCCAGTCTGATGAGGCCTTACAGCAACTTACAAATCCAGTTTCACCAATAAAATCATAATTATGTTCTCTTTACAAGATAACAACCGACAATTAAGGTCACCCTTTCTCATTTCTCTTTTAGCATTTCATATTATCTCTTTCTGAGGAATTTCATACTTCCTCAAGCTATTAATATAACAAAATACTCAGACCCTTCATCATAGGTTCATCCATGCATCCATGGCATTATTTATTTCACCTTACATAATTCCTATTCACTCATTTGGTCTTAATACCAACCTTCTTTATTGAGAAATTACAACCAATCACCTGAAAATCCTCACAGGCATAGTCAGTCTTAGGTTTCCTTCTCTTACAAAAACAATCAGAGAGAACCAATCTCGCCCTTTTGTTACAAAAACAATCCAAATTTTAACATTTTAGATGGGTAATCACAGTATCACCCAAAGCTGTAAGATAATTATTCCAGTCTCTCTGCCACCAACCATTCTTGGTCAACAGGCCTCTTCCAAGGGAATCCTTTACTAAATCTCCTCTTACTACTCTATTATCATACCAAGCCATATCCATGTGACCATCATTCACCTTTGAATGTCAATCTGAACTTAGTCATCTAGGAATACTCTAGCACTCCCTTCATCGGACCTCAAATCGGTATTTCTTTTATCATTACAATCCTATCCTCATAAGGCGTTGGGAATCCACATTATTAATATTTCATTCAACATTTTTAACCAAATGACCTATCAATAGATCATACCTTACAAATCATTACAAGTTATAATAAGTCTATTTTCATGTTATGTACATGCCACCAATACCATATGCATTACATCATATACTCCTCTTTCATTTTCACACATAATCCAACACTCAGTCAATAAGCATGTACATCTCTTTCTACAGCTAAAAGTTCACAAATTGGCTCATATACCCATCTCACTTTTCTTGTTTACGAGGATTAGCAATAGTTTCAAAGGACTCCTCTTTATCTTGCTTAAATAGATTATCCCTTTTGCAGGTTTCCGCCATTATAGATCAAGTAAACTAACCTTACACATATTCATCACTCCTCTGATCATGAGGAGTTATGTATATAGGTTTTAGTCATTTATTAAAGTAGTAATTACAACTTCTAAGGATTCTATCAGTACTTACCAAATTCTTTTAATCACAAGGAGTCTCTCCATAAGGGTCTTATCCTTTATATAAACAGTAATCACCAATGCTCACAGGCAGTATTACAATCACTCGTTTATTCATTCTTTTGAACCTAAGAATCCCTTAACAAGATTCTGCCATTTTACATCAGATTCAACATGAAATTTCACCAGCATATTCTTGCTAGAATAGAAACAACTATCAATTTGTCCAACAACATTAGTTCATTTATTGCACGAAATCCTAAAACAAAATTTAAAATCCACAGTCCTTCATTTCATGAAATCAGGTAGATAATAAACATTATTTTAACATAGAGAACTTTGTCCAATAGGCCTATCCTAGCCTTAATATATCATTCCCATTACTGGTCCATGGCCAATCCAGGCCAAGTGTTTGAACTCTTCTCTGATACCACTTTGTAACACACTTGACCCCTAAGTACCATTTTAAGGGATGGGGTATTAAATTTTTGCTTTCTCTCAACCATCTCAAAGCCTCTTCTCAAGGCATCCATCGTCTTTTGTTTGTAAATAGATTTCTAACAATTGTGATTTCGCTCAAGATGGAGCTTTGGATCAAAAGTTATGGCCACTCCATTGCCAAGTGTCACCCACATAACACATTATCACATGGCCTTCCTTCGTGGTACTTGTTAGTGTCTTATAAATAGGTTGTTAAGGTCTTAAATAAAATCATAGAATAAAGTCATGTCTTGGGTCAAATAAGAACATTGAAGGATTTTTCCTAATTCATAAGTCATAGGTTTGTCTGTCATGTGTCGGGTTTTCTTTTTTAACCATGCAACTTATGGTTTTTTTCTTTTTTCCAATATGTGGGTTGTCATGTCACTAAAGGGTCATGATGTTGTTTCAAGACAGTTGGATATAGTCTTATAAAAGTTCTAACTGTTTCATGGATTCAAATCTATCAAGGACATGTGGCATCATCAAGAAATCATCGCGCAACGCAAGTTGTTGTACAACGTCCCAATGTTGCGTACGGAAGTACGATGAGGTATGATGGAATAATTCATGTTTTAATTGGATTTATATTTCAAAATTATCCTCCCAACATGTAAATAAATCATCAAGAAATAGTTTCTCTTCATTCGGAATTTCAAAACCTCCCAGCCAAATTTGCTACGCACAAATCCCTACATTATTTATCGCTACATAAAGGGCATAGAGGACATTGTGACTGGTTGTTATGTAAAAAACACCATTTTCATTTACTGCGCAAAGTATCCTACTCTCATTTGTTGTGCATGAGTCCTTGTTATATTCATTGTTGCACACTACGCAAAGGTTACTTTTGTTGCGCAAAGGTCACTATTTTTCATTTGTTGCGTTGAAGGTTGACACACACCAACATCATGATAAATCCATAACATAGAAGAAAGAATGTAAAGGGTGGTGATTTCATGATATTCGAGCCACAAGGTTTAAGTTTGGTAAATAATGACCTAGAAATCAGAGCATCCTTTGAACAAGTGGGTTGTGTCAGGTTTTTTGAAAAACTTCAAGGGTACAACAAACAAGTGGTGTGGGATTTTGCAGAGAATTTCGATGGTGTTAAGGCTAAGTTGGGTAATCTCCAGCTGTAGGTTTCCAAATATGACATTGTTGCTATGACTAAATCCTTGCTCATGGAGAACAATGGTTCAAAGGTATGCAGTTGGATTTGTCTTACCGTCATGAGTTTTTGAAGCCTGAATTCAGAAATACTAAATTCAGAGCTACCATGCCTAGAGATTTTTTATTGGAAAGTTATAGTAATTTTTTGAGAGTTATCCAGAGGTTTTTTACAAGTGAAGGGAGATTTAACAGGGTTTACCAATACCATATCCGGATCGTAATGCACTTCACTGGTAAGAATCCTTTGAATATTCCATATTACCTTTTCAGAAGTCTAGGAAGGATGGTTGATAGAGTACAACTAAGAAAGGAGCAAGGAGATTCTATCCTCTTCCATTTTGATTTGATCAAACTGTTAATAATGGAATAACTCAGAAAGAGAAATGAAGACTGGGATTCTTTTATAAATTAATTAAGCATAACAACAGATTCCCTAGGCAATCCACAAAGTTTGAGAAATTCACCCTCATTAGCAGAAAGAACTGCAACATCAATCCCTGATATTTATGTCAAGAAAAGTGTAAAAGACACTGAAGAACCAGTAGAATGTCAACATGATAAAAAGAAAGGGAATAAACTCCAGTTCTCTCCAAAAGTGACCGAAGTTCCTAGAAAACCACTAACCAAATATGCAACAAAGAGAATGATTGTTATACATACATCATAGGATAATGTCAAACACTGGAAAGTATTTGAAGATGAGAAACAAATTATCATATTTTTGCAATCGAAAGAAGAATATGGGAATGTTCAAATTGAGGAAGAAAACTTGTATGATAAAGATGAAAATGCAAATCATGTATCATTTTCAGATGGGTATGTAAATCAGATAGCAGGGAGGGAGATTATCCAACTAAAGAACAATACAATTCCAAAGGGTCTTGCACCTCTGGAAAAATTGTTTGATGAAAATGATGTGGAAAAAAACCCCAGGGTAAGTCCAAATGAAGGTGAGGTTGATGATTTCAATATAGGTACTCATAAAGAACCTAAAATTGCCAAGTTGTCTAAGTCCCTATCCTCTGAAAACAAGAAGAGATATCTTGAATTAATGAGACAATTTTCTGATGTGTTTGCTTGGAGTTATGAAGACCTGAAATTTTATGATAAAAGCATCATTCAACATACAATACCAATTAAATAATATCAAAAAACTTTCAGACAAAAATTAAGAAGAATAAATCCACTCTTGTTGTCACTCATCAAGAAAGAGATAAGGAATTTATATGATGCCAGTATAGTTGTTTCTTTGAGATTCTCCAAATGGCTAGCTAACCTTGTACTGATCAGAAATAAAAATGGAGAAATAAGGATTTGTATAGATTTTAGAAATTTGAATAGAGTTTCTCTTAAAGACAATCATCCTTTGCCAAAGATGGAAAACATCCTACAAAATATTGTGGGCTCCCAGAGAATGTCAATGTTGGATGGGTTTTCTGGATACAACCAGGTTATGGTGCACCTAGATGACCAAGAGAAAATGGCATTTACAAACCCATGGGGTACTTTCATGTATGCTAAAATGCCTTCGGACTCATGAATGTAGGGGGGAATTTCCAGAGGGATATGGAAATAACATTTTCTAAAGAGAAAGATAAATTCATTGTGATTTACTTGGATGATATAATTGTGTTTCTAGGTTCTGATAGTGAACATTTGAAACATTTAAAATAGGTTTTTAAAAAATGCAGGAAATTTGGGATCTCTCTAAACCCAAAAAAGTCAAATTTTGTTGTGAAAGAAGGTAAAGTCTTAGGACACATTATTTCAAGATATGGGATTAAAATTGACTCTAATAGAGTGGTTGCAATAAAATGATCATCATTCCAAGGAGAAAAAAAGGGGTACAATCCTTTTTAGGTAGGGTAAATTTGTTAAGAAGGTTTATCCCTAACATTTCTAAAATAATAAAAAATATCATGAATATGTTGAGGAAAGGAAATGAAATAAAATGGACAACAATGAAAAAACATTATTTTGAAGAAGTGAAAGAAGCTCTAACCAAATCTCATGTGTTGATCAACCCATATTTTGCAAAGGATTTTATTGTTTTTTCTTTTGCCTCTAAGCACACTATAACAGGAGTGTTAATGCAGAAAAATGATCATAACCAAAAAAAACCTATTGCCTTTTTAGTAGGTCTTTAAGAGACTCAAATCTCAAATACAATATTAATGAAAAATAGGCCTATGCCTTAGTTAAGGATTTGAAAGAATTTAGGATGTATGTCTTACACTCTCATGTCCTTGCATATGTTCCAAATAGTGTTGTGAAATATATATTGACTCAACCTGTTCCCGAGGGAAAGAGAGGTAAGTGGATTGCAGCTTTATTGGAATATGATGTAGAAATTAAACCTATGAAATTGATCAAAGGACAAGGCCTTGCTCAGATGATGACTCAATCAAATTTCGAGTTATTGGGAGTAAATTTTATTGTTGATCTCTCACAATATGTAGAAGAAGGAGCCCCTACTCGGGTAAGCCAGAAATTTTTGGATTCATCTTGGTACAGTGAAATAGTTTATGTTTTACAAAATTTGCAGCCCCCCCCCCCTAAATTGTCAAAAACTAAATCCATATTTTTGAAGAAAAAAACAATAAAGTTTTGCATGCTAAATGATTCCCTCTATTGGAAAGACCCGGGTGGATTATTATTGAAATGTCTTACAGAAGTTGAAGCTCAACAAACTATGAAAGAGTTCCATGAAGGTGATTGTGGAGTCCAGCATTACTATAAGACAACAATTAATAAAATTTTGATATCAGGTTTCTATTGGCCTACCATATTTGTTGATGTATATAAAAAGGTTTCCACTTGCCATGAATGTCAATGTTTTCAAGGGAAAAGAAAACTTCTACCTTTGCCTCTGAAACCGGTTTCTGTAGAAGCCCCTTTTCAACAATGGGGTTTGGATTTCATAGGAGAAGTACATCGTTCATCGTCAGATCAACACGGATGGATTTTGACAACCACATATTATTTCACAAAATGGATAGAAGTTGTACCTACCCATTAGGCCACTGATTCAATCATCATAGAATTTCTGGGAAGTAATATACTATCAAGGTTTGGTTGTCCAAGAATGATTATCACAGATAACGTTGCTGATTTCAAGTCTAAGAAACTATTTGAATTCTACACAAATTATGGTATCACACTCAATCACTCAAAAACCTATTACCAACAAGGTAATGGTTTGGTCGAATAATCTAATAAGAGTTTGATCAAGATCATAAAAAAGTTACTGCAGGAAAACAAGAAATATTTGGACAAGAAACTGATTTTTTCACTTTGGGCACAAAGTGTGAGTACAAAGAAGTGTATCGACACATATCCATTTTAACTTGTTTATGGTGCAGAGGAAAATTTTCCTACTTCTACTCAACTGCCATCCATGAAGTTGTTGCAAGAAGTAGATGTTGAACCAAACCATGTTCATAGAAGAATAAGTGAGTTAGTTCATGTTCATCAAATGAGAGAAGAGGTTTTTCAAGAATGTTCAATTTTATCAAGACAAAATGAAGAAAGTTTTTGACATGAGAATTAAGGCTGATAATTTTCAGATCAATGATTTGGTTTTAAAATGGGATGCAAGGATTGAAGACAAGGGTAAACATTCTAAATTTGAAAATATTTGGAAGGGGCCATACAAGGCTGCATCATATCATGGGAATAATGCATTCCTTTTATAGGATCTCAATGGAGGATACATCAGTGGAAGACATGTTAATGGCAGGTTTCTCAAGCACCATTTTACATGAAGAATTTCATTTGTTTTTTCACTTCATTGTAAATATCCATTTTCTTTAGTATTTTTCATTTTGAGTGTTGCTCAACATATTTCAAGCCCGAAGAGAAGGCCCTAAGGTCTGATGAATAATGCCAAGTTTGTTTGTACATAGAATATCAAGTCAGTTTGAGTCATTTTAGTATCAAATAAAGATCCCAATTGATAAGGCTACTAGTTTGTCTTTTCTTTGCCACCTCAAAGGGAGGATGTCATCCCCATTCGAGCCTATGTTAGTGTCCTATAAATAGGTTGTTAAGGTTTTAAATAAAATCATATAATAAATTCATGTCTTGGGTCAAAGAAGAACATTGAAGGATTTTTCCTAAGTCATAAGTCATAGGTTTGTCTGTCATGGGTCGAGTTTTCTTTTTTAACCATGCAACTTATGGTTTTTTTATTTTTGCCAAGATGTGGGTTGTCATGTTGCTAAAGGGTAATGATTTAGTTTCAATACATTTGGAGACAGTCTGATAAAAGTTCTAATTGTTTCATAGATTCGAATCTATCAAGGACATGTGGCATCATCAAGAAAACATCGTCCAGCGCAAGTTGTTGTACAACGTCCCAATTTTGTGTACGGAAGTATGACGAGGTATGATGGAATAATTCATGTTTTAATTGAAGTTATATTTCAAATTTATCCTCCCTACAGGTAAAGAAAGCATCAAGAAATCATTTCTCTTTGTTCAAAATTGTGAAACCTCTCGGCCAAATTTGTTGCGAACAAATCCATGTGTTATTCATCATTGCAGAAAGGGTGCAGAGGACATTGTGACTGGTTGTTGCGCAGAAGACACCATTCTCATTTACTACATAGAGTATCCTACTCTCATTTGTTTTTCATGATTCCTTGTTGTATTCGTTTTTGCGCACTGTGCAAATGTCACTATTTTTCATTTGTTGCAGTGAAGGTTGACACACACCAACATCATGACAACTCCAGAACATAGAAGAAAGAATGTAAAGGGTGGTGATTTCTTGATATTCAAGCCACAAGTTTTAAGTTTGGTAAACAAAGACCCAGAAATTAGAGAACCCTTTGAACAAGTGGGATGTGTTAGGTTTTGTGAAAAACTTGAAGGGTACAACAAACAGGTAGCACGGGAGTTTGCATATAATTTTGATGGAATTAAGGCTAAGGTGGGTAATCTCCAGCCGTAGGTTTCTGAAGATAGCATTGTTGTTGTGACAAAAATACCTTCTCATGGAGAAAAATGGTTAAAAGTTATGCAGTTGGATTTTTCTTACCGTCATGAGTTTCTGAAGCCTGAATTCAGAAATACTAAATTATGAGCTACCATGCCTAAAGAGTTTTTATTGGAAAGTTATAGTGATTTGTTGAGAGTTATCCAGAGGTTTTTTACATGTGAAGGGAGATTTAATAGGGTTTAC
>SNQJ01S0068759.1:46639-69471 GCA_010110895.2 Picea sitchensis | reverse complement strand
TGTGTGTGTGTGTGTGTGTATGTTCCATGTAGTGTCATCGCCCGCCTGTGGAGGGTCAGGGATGTTACAAATTGGTATCAGAGCTAAGTGAAGTGCCAGCATATTGGCATTGCTCGGCCTGTTGGTGGCTGGGCATGTTACAAATTGGTATCAGATCCATGGTTTCAACACTGAGCCTAGATGGGCCATGTTAGTGGAAGTTGAAACAAACTTTTTAGAAAAGATTTTTTTTCAAAATGGACAAAATTCAAGTTCAGAACCAAGGTTCACACACTGAGCCTAGATGGGCTTATAAGTGGTCATTGGAACCAAGGTTTCAAGTCGAAATTGTGTCTAGAGGAACCGATTTCGAACCTTAGAACATTCCTGAGTGCCAAGAGGTTACCTTGGTCATGTTATGAAGCTCAGTAGATGTAGCAGTATTATAAAACCACGATAGACATGGTATTGGGCCACAAAGTAATGTGGGTCATAGAATCTCTTCAGGAGAAGGAGGACAATTCCCAACCGACAGATTTGAAAAATTTGTGAGGCGCTTAGATGTGAGTTCCTTTGGAAATCTGTGGAGTAACGAAGTTTGTCTGTGTAGTCGATCTGAGAGAGAGGATAAGTGACAGAAATATGTGGACTTCGAGAGAAAACGAGTGTAGAGAGGTTGAAAATCCTAAAGCCCAAAGTCCTCAAAGTAGATCTACACTTTAGATCTGGGAGAAGACATTGACCATTGGATCAAGCCAAGGGAGGTAGTGATGGCATGGTATGAATGACAGAGAACTCCCGAAGCTCCAAAGTCTGAATTAATCTAGATCCTTTGTCCAAAGGGACACGTGTCAACATATTGGCTTGTTAAGGATTTTTGGCATTAGGAAGTAGTGTGTGTTGAGGTGAGAAATTTCAAAGCCTGAAGATCCAAAGCCCCAAAGAGTCGAAATGGTGTGTCATGATGACATCACCAGGGGTGAAATGGACCTCTCTCTCCCTATACATGCCTTGTACGAATATTTAGTCCAGTTATACTATATGTGGGACTGAGGAACACATAACATAATTAAAGTTCGACAAACCCACACTAACATTCATCACGATACATCAAGATCCCGGCAGTCAAGAGGAATTGGGGACCAATTTTTGAGTTAATTATACATGGTGGTCCCACAATCCAAACCATGGTTTCACAAAGAGGTTATGTGTCAACTATCAGTTAATTATTATTATTTGGGACAAAAGCGGGTTACCTAACCATGGATACATTCCACACGCAATTTGAAGGTGTTAAGTGATGTGACTACTCGGTATATTAGTTCAAGTACATAAACTATGGGTCCTAGTGGACACATGGCGCCAGTTGTGAAGTCTAGAGACTTGAAGCATGGAAGAATGGTTATAAGGGAATGAAAGAAGAACTTTCAAAAGTTTTGTAAGGTTCTTCTCCAGGCATATAAATTCCTTAAAATAAATTTATTTTAAGGAAATGCTATCCTAACATTTGATAACATCATATCAACATATAACCATTCGTCTTAATTAAAATTTATGAATAGATCATTATGCTACAAACAACAACATAACACTGCATATTTATTATAATACATAAAACAAATACATGAAATAAATTACCTCTTCATGATGCTAATTCCCCCATTGATCTAGTTATCCTTTCTCTGCTTCCTTGCCCAGCCTGATTCACTGACCAAACCACATACCCAAACCAACTAACCTCCCAACCAACTAGGAAAAAACCTCTCCAGCTCCCTAGCCCAGGATAAGAGGAATCAGCCCCATGCCCAAAATTCCCAGCAACCTGGTGCCCCCTCAATGGTTCACTAAAACTCCCAATATCAAACTCCTCACACTAGAGATCTCCACAGAAAGTCTCCCACAAAAATATATCCCCCCCTCAAAATTCTTCGTCCTTCCAAAAGAATGATCCTCCCCCCATAAGACTCTTCCCCATCATACCCCCTTCCTTGGTAGTCCTCCCCCTTCATTAATTTCCTTATCTCCTCCTTTGTTATCCTGTCCCCCTTCTTTATTATCTTATCCCCTTCATTAATATCTTATCTACTTCTTTATTATCTTATCCCTATGCATCATTAAAATTATTTAATTAAATAAATTAAAAGGTATTAGAAGCCCTTCAATTTATTACTTACATGTCATCGAGATGAGTATGTAATCAATTGTTAATTAATTAATCAATCAAAAGTTATAATGGTGTTAATAAATAATTAATTAATTATATTATTAATACTAAGGGTGTTTAATTAAAATACATACTAGGACAATTAATTATCTAATTCATTTTATAATAATCCCTATGAATTTATTTAACTAGAGGGTTGTTACAAGTTTCATAATGCTGAGGTGACAATATGTAATAGCGTCACCAAGGTGACATGGAAGTGTTTAGAGATTAGCAGTTTGGTTGGGGGGTGTGGATGTGAAATCCTCCAAATCCCCGAAGCTCTAAATCTTTGAAGTCCTGGAAATGATGCTTGAAGTTCCACAGTGGGTGTCATCCATTGTATGTTGGGTAGTCATGGACTATTGGTCCACTGTAATTCATGAGTTCGATAATATGGAACTCTGAGAGATTTGTTGGGATGTGCTTTGAAAACTTAAGTTGGGAGGCTCAAAGAGATCTGAATAAGCACGTATCGATCTAGCACTTGGCCACAACCCGTGGTCATGTTGGTTGGGGGATAAGAAAAAAGGGGCTAGTACTCGAAAATTAATATAGAATATAACAAATCTCAAAAATAAAATGGAATTTGAAATTATTTGAATATTTGTTATGAATATAGGAATTGTTGGGTTGATGCCGAGACATTAGATTTGACTCCACATTGTGTTTTGCGAGTTAATTACATTGAACCGGAAATTTTGTAGAGTGTAGAAAATGGAGGAGGCAGGGAATGCTTTAGGTTAGGAATGAAGTTAGAGAATGGATGTGTCCATTTTAGGAGTTGAAGGTCCCAGAACTCCAATAGGCATGGAGAGAAAGAATAGAGAAGGAAACATGATGGAAATCATTGAAGATTGCAGAAATATGCCCAAACTCATCGAGTAGATAACATGAAGCTTATGAAAGATAAGGAAAAGTAGGGAGAATTCAACGTAAAGTTTATATAGAGCCTGGAAAGGATAGAGAATAAATTGAAGGATAGAAAATAAATTGGATAAGGAAAGTGACTCCAGTAAATCAGGAAGTCCCAGGTCCCCTGATAAGAAGAGTAAATCAAGGAGTGTTGGAAGACACCATCATCACTCCCAAAGGCACTCCAAGAGGGGGGCATGCAGTAGTTCAATCCCATCTCCTATCATAAATAATATGAGATATGGAGTGGATGAACCAAAGGGCGAAATGAACAAGATTAAACCTCCCTATGTTCTCAGTGGAGCACAAAAGAAGGATGAAGATGTTGAAACATGGATGCTTGGCATGAGGAAATATTTCAAGCGTAGAATTATTCCTCTCATGCGAAGGAATAATTGCAATGTATCAAGTGAAAGGAAAGAGCATCTGTGGTGGGATCAACTTGTGTAGGTGTAGCACATTAAAAGAGAAAGATGTTACTTGGAAGGAATTCAAAGTATTTTGAAAATAAATACTTAACTAAGAGATACAAAGATAGAAATATGAAAGAGTTCTTTGAAATCCCGAGCTTGGTAGTATGTCCATTGATGAAGTATGTTCTTTGAAATCAAGCTTGGTAGTATGTCCATTGACGAATATGGCTTGAAGGTTTTGGGTGATGAAGTATGTTCTTTCATCCAAAGATAAGAACTTCAAAGATTCAAAGTGTCACGAGGTGGTTCCACCTTCCATGTTGACAAGATAAAATATGATGATCCTAAAACTATGGAAGAAACTATAAGGAGAGAAAAAATTATTATATACCCACTTTCTAGAAGGCTTGGGATGACAAGAAGAAGTTCGAGAAGAGAAGCTGAAGGGAAATTCTGCGTCAGAAATTTCAACAATCTTGGTGAGAAGAATTGTTATAGGAAGAACATGATATTTGCAACCCATATGTATGAATCACCTAAGGATAAGGTATCAAATATTGAAGACCATGCATTATTAAAATATTTTGAAAATTTATTCCAGGAGGTACTAGACTACCTCAGAGATATTGATTCTCTATAAACCTGATGCGGAGAAACTCTAGTGTCAAAAGCACCTTATATAATGAGTACAAAAGTTGAGAAAGAGCGCAGTACAGCAGATAACTTCTAAAGAAGGGATATATATGCTGATGTGTGTCACCTTGGGGTGCCACAGTCATGCTGCATTGAAGAATAAAGATGAGACACTAATATTGTGCATCTACATTTAGGATAGTTGAACAAGAAGTGACTAATAGAACAAGTATCCTTTAGGATGATACGATCTCTTTGATCAGTTGAAGGATGCGAATATTTTGAAAAAATAGATCTCAGGTCGAGGGGTATCACTAGGTAAGGATAAAAGAAGAAGACAACAACAAGACCACGTTCAGAACAAGGTAATGTCATTATGAATTCATAGTGGTGCCATTTGGGTTTCAAATGCACCATTTGTCTTCATGTGCCCTAATGAATGGTGTTTTTTGAGAATATCTAGACAAGTTTTTTCATGAGTATATTTTGGGATGACATCCTTGTGTATTCAAATTCATAGGAAGAGCATAATCATCATATGAAGATGGTGTTGCGAGGTGCTAAGAAAGAACCAATTTTATGTCAAATGGAGCAAGTGCTCATTTTATCAAAGAAGATCCATTACTTGGGCTTATCATTTCAAAAGGATGGGATAATCATGGATCCTTAGAAGATAAAATCTATCAGAGAATGAATTAAGGTGCAAATCTCTTGTGAGAGAAGTATGATCCTTTATGGGTTTGGATGGCTATTGTAGAATTCATGCGAAACCTAGATAGATCTAGAATTCTAGTTAAATTGAACACATAAATTTTGATATTCAAAGAGATGAGAAAGTTTTTTTTCTCCATAAATCAGAAATTATATTAATAAAATATGAATATACATGAGCAACCATCCTCCAAAAAGAAGAGAGGAGGTGAAAAAATATGAGAGATTTTCAACGTAGAAATAAGAAAAAAGATAGAAATAGCTAAAATAGATGTCATAAGATAAGCTAAGGGAGACCACATGGTTCGACCTAGACCACTAAATATACATGTAACACACTCAAAAGAGTCAAGTGATGCACATTAGCTCACTTAAGCTCATTCAACTGACAAGAGGGGAAATGAGTTCCAACTTTCGGTTAAGTGACCCAAAATAGCAGTTACTAATAATAGTCCAAGGCAAAAATCATTTATTAAGGAATAAATATCTCACTCAAAGAGGAAGTGTGAATTCCCCAATAATGTATGAGTTTTTCATGGGGGAGTTAAGATAAATCAAGGATAAATCAAGAATAAATCAAGAAAAACAGAAAATCAAGAGCCCAGGAGTTGAGTCTTGATCACAAAGTGCTTGATTTTCCTAAAATCTAGGGATGAGGCGCCTTCTTCTCTATGTGGCCAAATTAGGTGAAATAAAGTGTAAATTAATGTATTAAACAATATATAGGAGTCTAATCTAGGTATAAACTAATGTAAGTTAGGGATATGGTCCAACACCCCCCCTAAGCCTAACTATAATGACAAAAACAATTTGAGTCTGAACTAGCTTGGCCATTTAGGTACTCATTACATAAAATAATTCCTCAAGAAAATAGAAAAGAGGGAAAACATCATGAGAAACACCCCCAAAAAAGAGGAAAAAAAAAAAATGTTGAGTGTAGCCAAAAGTGGCAGTACTCAGGTTGTCTCCACCACTCAACATAGCTCCGGCTACGAAATTTATTTTCAGTGAAGAGTCAGATGAAGATGTCTACCAGCCTCAGTGTGAATTTGGATCTAGCGAAGGTAAATTGAAATATAGCAATTTATGGGAAGAAAAGGTTATGTGGCATCCATGGCTTGAGGAGCCCCAAAAAACTATGATCTAGTCCTTGTATCAGCAGGATCACCGACTAGTTCACCATCTTCTTGAGAGTTTTTCCTGCATGAGGATTGGAAAATGAGTTGGAAAAGCCATGACCTGCTCCTCATACTATGCATTAGACCTAAAAATATGATCTTATATCATGTCTAAATTTCTTGAAGGAATTTCCGACTCCTCCTCATCGGTGACAACAAGCAGTTCCTCGGTAGGGTCTTCTGAAAAATCATGCGATGATTCTTCTTCAAACTTCACACTTTGAGCTAGAATGAACTTTTTAGTGTGAGATTCCATAAATATATATCCTTTGAAACCTTCAAGATATCCAACAAATATGCATTCAACACTTTGAGGCTCCAAAGCCTTTCTCTTATCTGTTGGAATGTGAGCCCATATAAATGAACCAAAAATACGAAAGTCTGACACTTTCGGTTTCTTACCGATCCAACATTAAAAAGGAGTGGTGCCTTTGAGTGATTGTGAGGAACTTGGTTCTGAATGTATGCTATACAATTAATAGCTTCATCCCATGGCTTGGGGGCTAATTATTTCATTTGGAGCATACGATTGGCCATCTCTTTTAAGGATGGGTTTTTCCTCTCGGCTTGGCACCATTACGTAGGTAGTTGTAATGACTACTTAGATGTGTTGTAGTTGTATATTTGCATCAATACAAAGTTGTTGCGCATATTTGTTGACATAATCCCCATTATCAGTATGAAGTATCTTAATCTTACACCCAGACTCATTCTCAGCAAGTTCTTTAAATTCTATAAGGAATTCAAATACTTCGATTTTAATTTCAAAAAAAATAACTTAAGAAGTAAGCGAGAGAAATCATCTATGAAAGGTGAGTACATGCTCGAGACTTACTGATGATTGAAGAGTATTGAATAGACTGTAATGTCAATGATCATCCCAAAGTGAAGAAGCTCTCTATGATTTCCCTTTGTCAAACTTTTTCTGGATGCTTGACAAGAATGCATCTGAGACATATCGCTTGTGAATTTAATAGTTGGAAATCCTTCTACCATGTTTTCCTTGCTAAGTTGATACAAATTCTTGTAGTTTAGATGGCCAAATATGTCATGCCATAACCTACTGATATAATTATATTGTGACATAAATACAGTGCTATTATATTTAGGAACAAAGTGGGAGGAGAAATACAAACAAGAACCGTGATATGCAATTCCATGTGCAGGCTGTGAGGCACAGTAGGGAAATAGCCGGTATCAGCTACTGTGGAGTCGGAGTGAACTCCACCTTCCTTCCAGATCTAGAATGAGTGATATGATATATTGAGAGAGAACATTTTTTTTGGACCAGAGGTTACATGAAGCACATTTGTGAAGCATCCCCTTCAAGATCAACAATTCCTTCTCCATACACCTTTGCAGGTGTGGCATCATCCAAGTAAATTGGGGATCTGGTACTTTCTTTGATGGAGGAAAATTCATATTTTGATGTCTCCATATGGTTTGATGCACCTGAATCAGGGATCCAAGATTATGGAGTGGATGTGACATCCATTAAAACATGACCATCTCGTGCTCTCCCTCTTGTTCTATTATCATCTTTCTTCTTTGCATTTTTTAGCAACCTTTGTGAGTTATTAACTGTTTATGATTGCTTATCCACCATCTCATTGATAGTATTCCTCATGAAATTTTCTTCATGATGAAAACCTTTGGAACAGTAGCTGCAAAGTGTTCTTTTCCTTCTTCTTCTTACCCATAGGCTCAGAAGATTTATTTGAATATTGTGCGAATCTCTCCTTCTTTGATTGAGGAAATTTACACGTTCCTTTTTCCTTGTCTTTTCCATACTCTTTGGAGCATCAGTATCCGGAAGTGATTGGTTCTTGGAATGCTTGATGGAACCCATTTGGAATAACTTAGATTTCTCTTGAGTCAATTTTGTAATGAAATCATTCAATGGAGGCATTTTCCATTTTTTTCTTGAGTCAATTTAGATGCATGAAAAGGCGACAAATATGGAATATTCAAGGCCTAATTTCGAGATAATTGAAAGGATGAGTTGTTCTTCCTTTTTTGTGAGTCCACATGCATTAAGTTCAATGAGGATGTATTTGAAATTGGTGAAGAGTTCTTTCAGGTTGCTGAAATGAGTTGGACTTCGGTTTATGAGTTCATTCTCTAGTTGATACACTCTCATTGCATCCTACTTGCCGAATAGTCCTTCCAATGTGGTCAGACCACATCGGGAGTAGTGAAATCACTGACATGAAAGAGGATGTATATGGAAATTGATAGGAATATTAGCCCAATTTCTTAATCTAATTTTTTGAAATACTTTATCTTCTCCATTGCAGTAGTCGGTTCTTTCTCCATTCCATTGTTACCCTGTAAAGCCCCTTGCTTTACTTGGAGGGTGAGAGAAAGTCTCAGGTCTTCCATTTGAAGTAATTGAAAGGATTTAGATTGAGTTTTGTGGGATGAGAGAGATGATCCATTTTAGATTTCTTCACCTCTTTATCATCTATACCTGCAAATAAAACCATATACAATCCACTAGATTCAATAGCTCACGATACCATGGCAGAATTCTTGCATAAACAGACAGATCTAGAATTCTGGTTAAATTGAACACAAACAATTTAGCGTGTCCGGAGATGAGAAATTTTTTGCTCCATAAATGAGAGAATTATATTAAAATAAATGAATATACATGAGAAACCATCCTCAAAAGGAAAAGAGGAGGTGAATATATAGAATTTCCAACATGAAATTCTAGTCAAAAAGCTAGAAATAGCTAAAATAGGTGTCTAGCTAAGGGAGACCACATAGTTCTACCTAGACCACTAAATATACATGTCACACACTCAAAAGAGTCAATTTATGCACATTATCTCGCTTAATCTCACTTAACTGACAAGAGGAGTAGTTCCAACTCAGTTAACTGTCCCAAAATAACAGTTACTAATAGTAAAGGAAAAAATCATTAAATAAGGAATAAATCTCTCACTCAAAAAGGAGGTGCACATTCCCCAATAATGGATGATTTTTTGCATGGGAGTGGTGGAATAAATCAAGGATAAATCAAGAAGAATCAAGAAAATGAAGAACCGAGGAGTTGAGTCTTGATCTAAAATTATTAGTTTTCCCTAAAATCTAGGGATGAGGCACCCTTCTTCTCTATGTGGCCAAATTAGGTGAAATAAAAGTGTAAATAGATAGTAACAAGATCTAGGAGTCCTAGGAAGCTAGGAGTATAAACTAATGTAAGTTAGGTATATTCTCCAACAACTATTACAGAAGGTTCATTCTTGAGGTTCCTCAAGGATGGCTCACCCCACCATACAAAGGAAGGGGCAAACTCAATGGACAGAAGAATGTGAGAGAGAAGCTTCCAACAATTGAAGCAGTTGTTAACTAGTGCTCCAATGTTGAGGATTGCAAAGTCGAATGAAGATTTTTTAGTGTGCGGATACATGAAAGGAATGGGAGGAGTCCTCTCGGTCATAATGGGTTTGTAATATGTTATGATTCTAGGAAGTTGAAAGGATCCTTGAGAAATAACTATGCAAGTCATTGATGATTTGGAGTTGGCATCCATAGTAAAATCTCTGAAGAAATGGAGGGCCACCTCATGGGAAGGAGAGTTTAGATGAGAGATACCATAACGGTCTAAATTGTTTGTCCAATCAACAACATGAATTCTAGGTAGAGTAGATGGTTGGAATTACTTTTTGAGTATGACTTTTGATATCAAGCATATCAAAAAAAAAAAAAAAAAAAAAAAAAAGTTGTTGATGCACTCAGCACAAGAGTGCATGAACTACATTCTAACCACCATTAGAATGTATCAAAGTGATATTAAAGGCATAATTTCGAAATATGCAAATGTAGATTTGCAGTGCATGGAGTTGGTGGAAAAGATACAACAAGGTAATATTCTACAGAAAGTGGAAGATTATAAATTGGAAGGTTATGGAACACCCCTGTACAAAAAAAAATTATGTACCTAATTCCCAAGAGTTGAAATAATGATCTTTAAGGGGAAATGCATAATGTGCCTTATGATGGGCATCTGAATATCAGAAAATCGTGGCAACAATCGAGAGCCATTAATTTTGGCTAGGTATGAAGAAATAAACTGCAGAATACATCGCTAGATGTACGGAGTGTCAGAAGGTCAAGGGCATGGGCACCAGTGGGTTTCTACAACCATTTCCATTCTTGAGTAGAAGTGGGAAGTGGTGACAATGGATTTCATCACGGGATATCCTAGAACCAATAGAAACATGATTCCATCATGGTGGTGGTGAATAAGATTACACAAAGCTACCCATTTTATTCCGTTGAAAATACTCACAGGAAACTAATGTTGTTGGTATCTATGAAGGAAGTATCACGATTGCATGGTATTACCAATTGTTTACGACAAAGACAAAATTCACCTTGAATTTATGGAAATGGTTATTCAAAGGTTTCAAAAAAAATCTGAACTTCAACTGTACTATCATCCTAAGTATGATGGGAAACAAAGAGGGTGAACCAAGTAATATGGGACATGTTAAGGATGTATGTGATGGACAAACCATCTAAATGGGAAGACTACCTACATGGTAGAATTTTCCTACAACAATGGGTACAAAGAATCACCAAAAATGAGACCATTTGAATCACTTTATGGAAGAAAATGCAACATGATGGTAAGCTAGGATAACCGGTGATAGGAAGTGGTTAGGAAAAGAGTTTCTCAAGAATGGAAGAACAAATGTGGAATTGAGAGAAAAATTTGAGAGGCTTCCCAAGGCAGGGGAATAAAGTTATGATTATAGAGATAAGACCCACGGGGGAGTTTAAAGTGGGTGATGTGAACTATTGAAAGGGAAGCCAACAAAGTTTACAGTGGAACTTGTTCAAGTTAGGAAACCCTTATGCAGGCCATTTGAAATAATAGAAAGGATTGGAATAGTATCATATATGCTTGCATTGCCTACATACATGAATGTACATAATGTGTTTCATATTTCATTACTTAACAAATATATACCCAGTGCTAATCATGTAATTGTTGGAATGTGATTCATGTGGAGAAAGAAGGTGTCTTGCAGGTGCATGGGTGTGCATATTGGACTAGAAACAATAATTGAGTCAGACCATGGGACTTGTAAGGTCTGAGTGGACTGAGTACAGTCCTAAGGGCAGATACATGGGAGCATGAAAGGATACTATAAGGTAGAATACTTGCATATTTCAAAGATTTTGAAAACCTAGGCGTGTTGTGTAAAAATATTTGCATTACATGTGAAAAAAATAAGTGGAGAGGAATTGTAATATCCCCAAGGATGAGCCAGTTATATTTATGAATTGTAAACACATTTCATAGGTTGGTGAGACAAGAAATTATAAGATATGGTCTTATGTGTTTATTAGAATTTGGAAGCCTAAGTGTTTAAGGCCAGGAGCCTATTTTTGTGTACATGTAAATATTCAATATTATTAATATAAAATACATTGATGTGTAGACCCGACCATGAAGAGAGTGATGGGGGACTAGCAAGCACCACTAGAACGGGTGGAAGAGGATGTTGGAGGGGTTAAGACTAAGAGTTAAGTCCAAAGAATAATAATAATTTATTATTTCTTCCCAAAATATGTATGGTAGAGGATATGTTTTATCCTAAGTTCCAAGAAAAGGGAATGAATGCTAAATAGAATGCATGTAGCACCAGGAAGACAAGTTGACACGAAGTGATTCTGATTAAAGATGGAGAGTCGAGATCATGTTGGAGTCCCTCCCATTATTTCATCCTAGTCTTACGGATTTTAGCTTATATCATGCGACACTACATCTCCACACACATGAGAAAAACGCTCACTAGGGAAAGGCATGCAGTATTTATCTGTGAAGCCCACATTTGCATTTTCAAAAATAATGTGCCTTACTGAATTGTGGTTTTTTCTATTCCCTAAGTTATATTGATATTTGTTTTTGTCCTCACCTAACTGGAAACTGAGTGGAATTTGGTTGAATAAGTGGTTTTGAACGTGGTTAAAGAAGCTGAGGTTAATGGGGCCATTGGCTCTCTCCATGAGAGTTTGTTGGGATATGATTTTCTCCTAGAGAGACTCCAACACTAGCCTCTGAGATCTACGAGAATTCCACAGTCACGGCGGTTATCAAGACCACTGAAAGGAAGTGGAACAGCCCGATGGTACGTGGAAGAATGGGGAGTGAATATTCTTGGGGTGGGCAGGGCATGTGGGGAATGAGAGTGTGGTAGTGGGTGTAGAAGAGGCTCTGGAAGAATCCTTGAGTTACTGCTTGTAGTTCTGCAGAGCCTCAACCCTGATCTAGGATTCCTGCCACAGGTGCAGCTTAGTCCCAACTCGAGGTGACCCACTGATGAGTGTGATGAACAAAGGTCCTGGTGAGAGAGGTTCATGGAGAGTCTGTATGAAGTTGGTGGTTTTACTCCAATTAAAAAATAAGTGTCATTTTTGTGCTTAATTATGTATTTCATGCATGCATGTGTTTTTGATATGTTATCATGTGTTCCATTGTATGTGGACTTAATTTCAATTCCATTTAAGTTTGTATGGTAGCATTAAATTCATTAAAAATCATGTTATATATATGTGTGTATGTTTTCATGGTGGTGTCCTTGAACGTGAGTGGTCGGGGATGTTACAAATTAGTATCGAAACTAAGTGAAGTGTCATCATAGCAGTGGCATTTCCTGTCCTATTGGTGGATGGGGACCGTACAATAAGGGTAGGAGAGCTAATGGTTTTCCAACAAGTGATGGACATGATGTAGGTTGAGGCTCGTTTGTCCAGTAATGGTTAGACAAATATTTTTATTTTCCATAGCAACTTATATTTGAAATACTAATTGAGGAGGGAAGACTAGGAATATGATATTCAAGTCAAATATTATCCACCTGATACGTATCAATGGGATCAATTCCTAATAGCCTTTAACAATGCCCAACTGGATTGTGGGACAAATTTGAGGACTTGGTGACATTGCAGAAGGTTCCCATGCAAGGTCTTCTACAATACTATATAGTTTGAAGCATGTGCATGAGAATTAAATGACAACTTTTGAACAAATCCATTGGGAGGAGGGGCGGAGCGATATCTAGGCTCAATCTTTTCGAGATGAAGAGTATTGTTAGGAGGTGAAGTTGGTGGAGGAGGTTCAACCAATGGAGGTGGTGAATCATCAACTTTATATTTTGAAGGAGAATAATCTTTGGTTAGAGTAGCGACTGCAACTTTGTTCTTCTTGGATTCACTAGTTGCATAGGGTACATTATATATGGTAGAGGGATAAGGTTGGTCATGAATGGCAATTGGGCCTAACTGTGAGAAATGGTGGTGACAAAACAGAGGTGTAGGAGGTTTCTTGGTCCCTTGAAGGAACTTATTTACTTTGATACGTCTTGGACAATATTTCGTTTAATGATCCTCATGATAGATAAGGAAAGGATAACGAGTTTTACACTTGTCTTTGTCATCAACATGATGAGTCTTTGGTTTATTAGATTGTTGATTATTATTTTTGTGCTCCTTATTCTTAACCTTCCCTTTCTTTTTATTTTGAATTTTACCACTAGGTGTAGATTGAACCGTATTAAATTTAGAGGTTTTACTGGGAGAAGCAGTTGGAGGAGAGTAGTACATTAGGATTAGTAGAATTGGGATTCAAATGAATGGATTGTTTATACCGAGTCTCAGCATGAAAAATATCAATCACACCATCATGGCTTCTTTCAGGGTGTTGGGCTTGGATTGTAGATGGGTGAGCATCACGGGATGAGAATCATATAATTATTGCCCATTTTTGAATAGAAACCATATCAAGTATTGATCACTACTAATGCTTGAATATTAGGTGATGACACCCCCTATGGAAACATCATGAGCTATAGGACCAATGAGTGACTTGGTAAACCACTCAACCAATAGTTGATCAAGAAGGGAAACTTTGATTAAGCATCTTCTCCTCACCCACTCATGAATATATGATTAGAACAAGAGTTTTTAAGTGAACTCAAAATTTTGTTAATATTATGGTAGATACGAGAGGCATTTACCTCCATGTATTGTTAGCGACAAGAATAAAGACTGGGGAGTAGAGAAGCCACTAATGGAGTTGGCTAATAACCTAGAAGCCTTGTTGGCTCAGAAGATATTTTATATTAGGTTATTATCCTCAAAGAGAAATTAGGCCATAAATAATAATAATATCTTGAACACATACCGAGGAGAAGTCTTACGCCCCAACAAATGCAGAGCTAAGTATAATCACGGGACTGAGTTCTCATTTGTCCGCATGCTTGTGATTGTAAGAGAAGTTTAAACTCACAGTTCCCGATTGGAGTGCGCACATGTGGAAAGATTGCAGGGAATGACTAGTTTCCCGATTATCTGCGCTTGGATATCTCTTGGCTAGGAGTTTAGGACTATCCCTGTCGGTATTTTTGTGATGTGTGCTATCCCTTGGGAAAGGTGTGATACCCTTTGTTTAGCTATCTAGCCTAGGGTTTATTTATGGAGTGATTCTCAGTCCAAGATTAGGTGCTTTCGAAGAGGCTTGACTGTGGTTGGAGTGAAGGGTATCATCAATGGTAAAACGACCACACCATATTCTATATTCTAATAGTTTATGGGAGCCCACACACCCTTCATATATCCTAAAACTTATTTGGAAAGAAGCATAGCCACTAGATATTGATCTCTTTGAGAGCTGTCAACTAGAAGGTTACTAGCGAGAAGAAGCTTCAAAAGCTTACTTGCATCTAGGGTTACCCAGGCAGTTGCAGGAAAAACCCTAATCTCCTCTTGTTTGGTACCTTAAGTGACAATAATGACCTAATATCTGGATAGATAAATTATTACTAGCCAGTAGCATCTCACAGTACTCTCGAGAAAGGCCAAGGCGTGAGGTGGATTTCTGGTAAAATCTAGAGGTTTGACCAAGTCAAGCAAACCATGACAAACTCTATAGTTTTTGAGGAACAAGTTAGATGGAGACTCTAACTTGAGTGTGGAAGACAAGGATCGACCTCATCCTTGCTAGAATAAAATGTACGGATATTGTGAAAGGAAGATTGTGAAGCTGGGGTTTGGAGAGGAGGAATAGAAGGAATCGTGAGAGCGTTCATGACTATGGAGAAGTTCAAGATGTTGACATCAATGCCATGGTACCATGGTGGTTCATAAAATACCTTTATACCCTACATGTCCCATCTTGACTGATCAAAGATGATGTACGATGCCTTAGCAAATCTCTTCTGGTCCGAAACATCGGACAAGTTATGAGTCTAAAGGAAATGAGCTCCATGACATGAATATGAATGATTACGACAACATAACATCATACTTTGTAAGGATCTCTGATAAGAGATCAACTACAAGCTATTGAAGAGATCATCTAGAGAGAAAGAATTGTTGAACATAGTACTCAATGGTCTTCCCAAGACATGGAATGCATCACGCCACAAGCATGAACACAGGAAGAATGCAGGACATTTGAATAACTTTGGACATCCTATGCTCAATAAGAATCAGGGATCAATGAAAAGGAGAAACTAAAGAAATAAGTGCGATCGTCAAGAGCCTTCCTTAGCAAGATTCAAGAATTTTGGGGACAAAAGAAAGTTTGATTCAAAAAGGAAGCCAAAACAAAGAAAAGATATTCGGAAATACAATACCACAATGTCAAAAGTATGGTCACTAAAGGAACTAGTGTCTCGAGCTAAAGAAAGGAAGAAACATGAAGCATCAGTTTCCGAGAAAAGGAACCTACAAGAAGACTAAGTAGGATGGAAGAGACTTCTTACACTAAAGGTAACAAAACTCTTTCATTTTACTACGTACATATCTTGTTTGCGTCGTCTCTTGTACATATCTTGTATATATCTATCTCTTAGAAAGATAAAATGTTCAAGAAGAACTATATCCATAGAAGAACAACAAGATAAGGATTTCTATACAAGAAAAGATGAAATACATTATGTGATAGCTATTACAAGATAATCCGAAAGAGTCAGAATCAATCTTAAAGAGACTTGAAGCGAATGAGGAAAGAGTTACCAACTGAGGCTGAAAAAGACTTATGATAGAAAACAAATATGGAAACGTGGACAAGAGAACCAACTATATGTGCGGAAGATATGGGATCTGAGATGGAGTGTGTATTCTATTATTAGACAAAGAGGAGCCGATCATATGCACTCTTACATGAAGCAGGGGATCGAGAGGAGATAATCATATGATCCATTGAAGATGATGAAATCCATGGTAGAAGCCATGAAAAAACAATACGTGTTCGGTTCATTCGAGAAGAAGACCTTTTTGAAGAGAAGACTTAAAGTATTCTTGGTTGTCTATCCAGATCTGTGACCCTATGATGAGGGAAAGAAGTGGAATCTCTAGGGCATAGGATCCATAAGAAACTCCACATGGACCCAAGGAGCCAAAGAAAACATGAAGAGATTGGGGATTCAAGAAGAAGAAAAACTAACAACGGTCATAATATTAAGAATCGATGAATTACCGGTACGATGAAGAAGGCAGTAGAAGCATGTTGAAGATTTCCTATAAAATCAAGATGACTACTCATTAAATCAGATCTCATGATGACAAAGTGCCACAAGATATGTTCCAATTCTCAACTATGATATACCACAATTTTGTGAAGCCTTCACAAGTGTTCTAGACCAAAAGTACATTTGAAATTCAAGAATTACACTATCCATGATGAAGTCGAGAAAGAAGTGGTAAAAGCAGTATATCCCCATTGATGAGTAGATAACATGTATTTTGGTAAAACCTCTATCCAAAATCAAGATTGCATATTTCCAAAGGAAGATGGGGATCATGGAAATATCCCTTAAATTTGAAAGAAGATTCTCAAGCCAAAGAGGTGTGATATGAAAAATACTCTCGAAAACATTTATTTTTGTGACTTAAATGGCTCTCCAAGATTAGGAGGAGCATTGAAAATATTATTTATCTTTGTATTGAAAAATAGTCCAGATCAGTTGGATGCTTTCCTCTTGAGGAGAGTGGTTGAGATTTCTAATGGATAGGTGACTATTTGTTGATGTATCATAGACAATGACTTCCCATTAGTTAACATGGGGGAGTGGTCTAAGTTGTCTCTCTTCTTGAGGTTACTCAAGAAGGCCCCAGGCCCTTCCTATTTGGATAGCGATTTCTCATTATAGTTAACATGAGGAATGGTCCATTTTGGGGTTGTCTGAGAATTTGAAATTCCCTAGGGTTACACATTCTTGCCAGGGTGCACTTTGATAAGTGAAGAATGGCCGAGGGGTGGTGAATGGTCAGCTGATCATTACTTAGGGTTATACATTCTCTCCAAGGCACACTTTGATTAGTGTAGGAGAATGGCGCAGGGTGGGAATGGTGAGGCACAAACTGTCCCGAGGGACAAACATCATAGGGTTATACATTATCTCCAAAGGCACTTTGATTTAGTGTGGGAGGGAATGGCCAGAGGTGGGGGATAGTTAGGATAGAGACTCATAGGGTGTATTCATTCTCTCCTGGTTGCACTTTGATTAGTGTAGAGGAGGAATGGCCCAGGTGAGGAGTGTTCAGGGACACACATTCCTTAGAGTTTATACATTATGTCCAGGGTACACTTTGATAAGTGTAGGAAGAACGGCCCAGGGTGAGAATGGTCCATGCACAATCCCGAGAAAAAATCCTTCTTCCTTGGTTGAGAATAGGAATATAGACCATTTTTTATGAGCATAGATATTCTTTCATATCTCCTGAGCGTGAGTGAAAAGATTAGCTTGAATGATTGATTTATTGTTAACAATATTTTATGTGCAGGACGACATAGGATGATTGTTACTTGACAGTAGAGATATACTCGTGGTGGATATGTTCCACTTGGATTTGTGAGGCAGAATATTATTTGAGCTCCGCAGATGTGATTGAAATATTGTGAGATAATTCAATCTATGTCCTTAAGCATTGTTTATGTGAGATGTTTGTTATAGAAGATTATAACAAACAATGCATAAAGCTAATGTTATATTAATGCTATAATCCTCGGGTTTTAGAGGTTTAAAGGGCTAATGTGAAAACTCCCGATGAGGTGAATGCCGGAATATTAATTAACATTTAAAAAAATCCCGATTAATTAAGCTAAGCCAACATTTCTAGTGTCTTAATACAACCAATAATACACACAGTCTATGAGGTAATTTCAAATTTTCCTTGCACCAACTTATGTTACAAACCGCCGAAATTTATGACATTAATTAGAAATGAGGTGAAGTGACAAGTAAGGATGTGGTTTTTATTACTAAATATACTTTTAAGAATTATTTGACCATTACGTTCGGAGGATGTCGAGGTTTAAATGGTCGAAGATATAGATCTTTTTATTTGTTGTCACAAATTTCAATTTTTCTATTCTATGTAGAGCAAACTTTTCTCAAGTGAACTAATTTCTATGTATACATATTTTTATCATTAGAAGAGCTAAAGAAAAAATCCCCTACCATGGCCTCATGAAAAGTGTCTAAAGCCACATGTGAGGTTTCAGGACAAGGTTCAAAAAACATTTCTGATACTTCACCTCAAGTGTTATTTCTGTCGAGGACTGGTCATATATTTTTGAGTTCATAGTCCAAGTGTGGTATATTGTTGAGGATGATTCCATTGACAATGAAAAAGAAAAGATGACTGGACACCAAATATAAGGCAGATCATCAGATGCATAAAGTAGGGGCCAGGCCACGTCTTTTCTATTACTACAATATGGTCTGGTGGGCATTAGACCATGTAGATATACCAACAGAACCATCGTCAATGGCTTGAGAGGGTCAACATTGGGACTTTCAGAACGAAATAATTGCAGGCTATGTACAAGTTACCAATCGTGTCGAACTTTGTTTACAATGACGAATTCCTAAAGAATTTTAAACAGAAGGAATGTGGAATCTGACAAGGTATGTCACGATTTAATCAAGAGTTGGGTTTCACACCTGCGAGAGTCCGAGTGAACGGTAATGGGTGTATATTCAATATCTTCTTTGGAACCATAGTTCAAATATATAGCTATGATGACCTGCATTTTATACGGGAGAGAGGACACCACAATTTTTTTCTTTTAGTGGGTGCCTCTAATACATACAGTTGCCGAAGGTTGTTCTTTCAATTGGGCTAAAATACTGTCTGATATTTTGACCATTCGGGTTACAGAATATAGAGCACAAAGGGAGAGCGGGAAAATTGTTTCATTCTTTATGTACGCATATATCGCGGATGCCATGTGTTTTTTGATGCCTTTTCCCTTAATGAGCTAGAGCTGGACTCCATGTGAGGCTGAGCCTATCCGTCTACCATTCAAAGATGTAGGAAAACAAAGCTTTAGATTTTGTGTATAAAATTACAACTAGGTAATATGGTATATGCATGTCACTATCTTTAGCCACCTTCCACCCAGGATCTCAGATATTATTGCGGTAAATCTAAGCGATTATAGCCAAGCTAATTATGTGGAAGAAGAATTTTCATATCTCGGGGTTTTCGGCGCTTTTGTTCCTCCATATGCTTTACCATTATTTATACTCGATAGGATGGCTTGTCATGAGATTTCCAGGTAAACTGTAATCGGTGGCGTAAGAAAGGAGTTTAAGGGATATTCTAAGAAGGTATGGCCACCTTTTCCTATTCATTTAAATTCCTATTATTTGCTTTATATTTGGACATTAAACTAAGGCAACCCTGGGAGGCCTGAGTGGTTCATGTCAAATTCAAAGCCACGATCCACATAGGGTCGTGAAGCCCAGCGGTGGTTGTACGGTATCCACCAACCGGGTTAGCAGACTTAAAAGGTTCGAGCATGAGAATTCACTTGAATGACATTTTTTAGGTCACGAGATATTATCTTTGAGGTTTTGGCTCGGATACAGGCCCTGTTGCCTGAAGAGAGGGCCGAAGTTTTAAAATTCAAAGAACATCGGCGGAGTTGTCCTTACTGATGTTATGGGGTGAAAATCCAACATTCGTAGAAGTGCAGCAAACTAAAGCCAAAGGCTCCAAAGATTGACACCCAAACAGAAGAACACCCGGGGACAAGGAAGAATAGTAGGGGCCAAAACTAGAAGTAAAACTCCCAATCCGCAGAAAAGATGACTCAGGTTGTCCTCCGGGCCAATCATCTAAGCGGTCCCGAAATCCCATAGCCCCCATTACTCCTAGGTCAACTTCACAGGGACCACAGGAATACAGGGTGGATTTTTACGATTAGTAAGACCTATAATTATGGAAGATCTCCCTCCAAATGGGTTCTTTTTTGATAAAAAGAGAAGTTGTGGTAAAAAAGAGAATTCTATCAAAAATCAGGATCAACGGCCAAGAAATTTAAGGTGTTGACAGATGGGAAAGATATGAAGAAAGAAGAGTTTGCGATAGAAATAGGCGGAACATTGGGAGCATTTTCTATTGCAAACCAATATTCGGCCGGTTTTGAAAATCGGTGAAGAAAAATTGCCTCATCAAGGCATTAGAGAGCTAGAAGCCCGCAGGAGAACACGAACCGGTAGAACAGAAATAGAACAACCAAGAATGGTCGATAAAAAGGAAATCAAGCTGCTCAAATCTAAGATCGAACAAGTAGAGTTGTAGCTCAGACCAGTCAAATACAAGTAAGCCAACAAAGAGACTTGATAGGGTAGCTACAGGTTATATTAGAATTCATTGAAAGCCAAGTTGTCTCCGGGATATTCTAGTCGAATATATGGAGATTAGGAAGGCGAGTTTCACCACAATGATGAAGTTTACTTGCTAAGGTAAAGATGATTCGAGACATCTGCCTGCTTTTTGATCAAGTATTGGAAAACTTATATGTCAGAGAGAGAGAAGCTGGAGAATCTCGGGTAGCATTTCAAGAGGTTGTAATAGCTACAATAAACAGTGAATCGGCAAATAGTTCCAAGTTTTCCATTTCAAAAGCAGAGACCAATTGGTATTTTGTTGAAAGAATGGGAGCACAACATATGAGAAGGCAAGCGCAGAAAACCAATAAGATAAGAAATCACAGCAGAAGAGGCTTTCGGTTCTATGGATGGAAATCTATTAGGCACTGATAGCGAGAGAAATATTGAGAACTTGAACAAATAAATATGGTGAAACTCTTTCTTGATATAAATGAGAAAGAAGAAAGAGATTAGACAGAAGTCTCACAAGTAATTCTGGCAGACATAGTTCAAATAGATAAATGGATTATTAAACGAAGTGTGTGATTGTGCGTTATCGACACCCTAGACCGACAGTTGGAAGAAAGGTTGCCACAATTAGTTAGAGATTGTTATATTTTTGAGGCCAATTGTCCAGCCGAGAACCTTCTAGAGTTGATATCTCTGGCTGGTGGAAAAATGTGTCACTTGTACAGAGCATGCGAGAGGGAAAGCTTTTGGTACCAAATAAATATAGAGATAAAGAAATGAAATGATTGATCTCCTTCTTGTTGTAACTGAAAATCTTGGAATTATTTAGATTCCATCATATGTAAATCTATATGAATATACAATAAAAGGAAAGAACAAGGGTTGGACCTTTTTGGGTCAATTGTAATAGAGGTTTTCTCCCCTAAGAATCAATATAAAGCAAATCGAAGATTCTCAATTTACATCACGACTGTGTTATAGGTTTGTTTCCTTGTATTTCATATTTAATTTTAGGCAATATGTATGATGAATGTTTCACTATAACTTAGTAAAACTTCTACTGTGGTGAATCAATTTTAGTTTTCTATATTGTTTTACTTGTTTTCCTTTGTAAGTGATAAATTACAAGACTAGTGAACACTTTAGATTTCTATATATATTTTATGCTTCATCGGGGTTATTTCTTTATCTTTTCTTCTTCTCTACAAGAGTGAAATTCTCCCTCGATAGGAGCCTTACATAATAGACATCTTAATGTTTTCTTACCTCATACACATTTATTAAAATGTAACCCAGTTACGGGAAAGGGCCTTTGGTTTGCACCCTATTTTTCACTCATACCGGCTATCAGTAAGTACAAGACTAGTGAACACTTTAGATTTCTATATATATTTTATGCTTCATCAGGTTATTTCTTTATCTTTTTCTTCTTCTGTCTACAAGTGAGATTCTCCCTCGATAGGAGCCTTACATAATAGACATCTTAATGTTTTCTTACACCTCATACACATTTATTAAAATATAACTCAGTTACAGGAAAGGGCCTTTGGTTTGCACCCTATTTTCACTATCAGAGCTATAAACTCTCCTTTATATGACCGAAATCGAGACAGCATCTAAAACGTTTTGAGGTATTTCTTATCGTTCTATTCCACTATGACTGTCCCTGTGACAAGACAGCCCAATATCGAACCCAAACTATCAGACCAAACACATATTGCCTTGAACCTTTTTGATACTATTCTTAAAACAACCATTACTTGGGTAGAACTCAGACGCTCGTGGGTTGCGATTGAAAGGGACATAAACATCTAGGAACAGTTGGAAGCTAGACAACGACAACCTAGAAATCAGCCCTAGCTTCTTCTACCAAAAGTCGATACTTCCTCTTTCTTTATCCTTTACCCACTTTTGGATGCCTAGACACTGTACTTTCTAAGCCTCAAACAGCGAGGGCCGATGTTGGACATACCAAATAAAGAGTGAAATAAATCTACGAACAACTAGAGAAACAAACAACACACACTAATATCACACAAACAAACCTTCTTATTTCAAATTCACTAGTTGGTGATGAAATCCAACGTCACGAAATCAAGACAAGAAGGGTATAGGATAAAGATGGTGGAAAATTTATGTAGAC